>JZKD02S1455352.1:18761-36724 GCA_000966675.3 Picea glauca
TTTCTTTCACACTCGTTAAAAGGTCAGAAAGAGCATCTTTCAAGCGATAGTTTAACCCTTTTTCGGTCTCGTTGGACTACTGTACGAAAAAGGAACTGAGAGAGTTCTCTTTTAAATGTTTTTCCAAACTCTATAATCCCGAAAAACCTTCGAGTTTTCTGTCTTTGGACTCGTTAAAGCATATATCGATAGACCCATATGGGATTTAACTCTTACTTCTTCTAGTTCGTTAAACAAAGGAAGAGGAACTTACCAAAGGTAAGTTATATCGAGCATGTGTTATCCTCCTCGAGCTCATTAAATCAAAAAGAGGTACTCATATATCTAGATGGGGGAAAAAATTGAAAGGAGCAAGCCAAGCAGTCTCTTGAGAACATCATCCAGCACTTCTTAGAGTCACCCTTGAACACGACACTTTGTCACTTTGCACATATCATAATCCGCTGAACCTCTGCACTGAGCCAATATTTTGAGTTACTTTCGCTCCTTTGGGTCACTCGATGTAAGTCACAATATCCATTGCATAGTTTGGTCCATGTCATGTTTTGCTGTCATGCCTCAGTGTTCAAGGGAAGTATCCACCTCGAGAGTCAGCCATCCCAAATATCTTGCCTCAAAACCTGTGTCAGTCCATGTCCGTTTGATCTACCAATTACATCTCCATGTCCGTTTCGTGTCATTGATGGGGGATACATCAAGGCCCTCCTTCGACAAGTCTATTCCTGTCGACTCCAACACATTACCCGGGAATCAGACTTAGAAACTAGTTAGTACTTTGGGACCTGCATGCCTCAATGGCAGGCCTCCTCACATTTGAAAGTGGGTTTACATCATTGACCCCTAATCGAATGATTCCATGGATGTTCGACCTCAGCTGATCTATTCACATTCGCTGGAATGTACTAGGGTACATTGGGAATCATTGAAATTAATGGTGATCTCCCCCGCACTTGTTAACGGTTCACACCATTAACTGGTAATCAAGTGGTTTCTGCCATGTTCGACGTCAAGACATTTATTCACATGGTCAGATTCGTACCGTATTGGGATTGGTAAGAAGACCCTGGGTTGAGACATCACTTTGATATATGCTTTGCCCAGGTTGCGAAGGAGTTTTATTGAACGATGACACATACACTGTTACATAGATCCACTTTGTATTCTTCATGGCTACGATCAGTCCAAGTCATCAGACTATAGATCCACATTGTATCTTCGGTGGCTATACCTTTTTATCAATACAATTATGGATCCGCAGTGTATTTTATGGCGGCCATATCCTACTAAGTCTTGATCACCCAAGCATAGGTATGCTTGCCTTGGGTTTTGAAATATGTCATGATATTTGTTGGATGTTTGTGTGCATATTCCATCAGGTTCTCCGAGTCTATACCCTTGCTTGAGCATCTACAAAGTATTTCAGTTATCAGTTGGCATCTTCTAACTTCATACTTTGGGGGGCATTCTTTTACACGTCAAAATTTCTCAGCTGGATAAGTGTCGCATGTCCCTCTCAATCGTCATAAGTGTCGCATCTTCCCTACAACTTTCGCAAGTGTCGCAAGTTGGTTACTAGTGTCGCAAATGATGTTTAGACATACTTCCATGTCAATGACACTAGAGAGGCATTTATAACATCTCACTTGACTGATTTGAAGAAGGAGAACTGATCTACTGAAGTCAAATAACTCTTGACACCTGAAAGGAACCCTGAAATAAAGGTTTTAAGGGGGAGCGTTCCCCTACTTCAGCTCCAGAAGCACTGGCGCTGCCCTACAAGGCTTCAGGGAGCGTTATAATGCTCCCCAGCCCCCTTTGAAAGAGTGTTTCTCATCTTGAGAGCGCTGGCGCTTCCCCAAGGCTTACCAGGGAGTGCTACAGTGCTCTGATGCCCATTTTGAGGGAGCCCTACCTAATATGAGGTAGTAGTTGGCCCGTTGAGGAGAATAAGGGGAGGATATTTTGAGATTAGGAGGCAGTTGTGCTCAAATTCTTGGTTTCATCAAGAGATCCCTGATCCAAGGAGAAGGTTCCCAACTTGTTCCAAAGATAACTCAAGAGGTTAAGCTCCTCTTAACCTATATAAACAGGCTCTATGATGGTGGAAAGGGGGAAGAATTGATGATACGAAACTTATGATCTTAGAGGAAACTCATAGTCATCCAAAGGAGAGTGATCAATGAAGCTACTGTTATCCAGGTTGTGGAGCTTTCAGGAAAGGGTTAGACGAAGGGGACTTGACGAAGCCATCACATTCGCATCTACGATTATAAGTACTGTTGTCGTTATTCTCATCAATATGACACGCTTTCCCTGTTTCTTTCTAGTTTGTGTCTAATGTCACACGAACTTATCATTAGTTGATAGATCTATTTTTAAGCTAATATCAATAGAGTAGGAAGCAATTTTATCTTGTTTTGTCCACAGAACTCAGTGAGGAGCAAAGGATTGGAGCGCAACTCGGAGCGTGCAGGGACAAACATCGATAAAAAGGTACTTCTGTCATCCTTCCTTCTCATGTGTTAGTTTAGATAGATTTGAAAGGAATTCAGTGTCCATGTTAAGCATTTTTTGTCTAGTGTTAAGGTCAAGCTCTAGAGGTGATCTACCTGTTCGCAGGGAGATTTTCCTACAACAGTGTGATCTAGGGGATCAAATTTTGCTCAAAAATTAAAAGTGCTTATAATCACTTCAAATCGAACAAGAGCGTAGGCCTCTTCATTACCAACCCAATGCAACTTGTTTGGGTTCAAATGGACGTCGGGAGTGAGAGATATCCTATTTTGTTCAAAATGACAAACATGCAAAAAAAGGGATGCTGACTGTACAGTCTGTACAGTCCGTATGGCTGTTGACGTGGCAGAGATGAGTGGAAAATAGTTGGCAGGTGTGAATGAATGGCATTGCAACATGTGGCATATTGTGGTTGGTTATACGATGCCACATGACCCAGTCATGGGCTGCCACGTGGCACCTTGTTATTGGTTGTTATGTAAAACTTTATTGGAGTCCACCGGGTTCGACCCCGTGACCTCGACCCACGAGTACAACCTTTGCAAAGTTTGCATTGCCAACATGCCACACCATAATACTTATTATATATATGGTTTCATATTTATTTAAGTTTGAGTTTGTTATGTATGGGCACGGGGGTCCGGGGTGGGGCTTAGCCCCAGCCCCCGAACGCATACATTGTTGTAATATGACCACATGTTATGCCATATATGCACGTGCATGATTTGGTTTGTATTTTAGTTTCAACGGTTATGCAAATGACTCACCATTTGTCCTTTAACCATTGGCTTGTGGAAATGGGGGCCTATGTTTGCATTTGCGCGTGGTCACATGAGCCACATGACCTTGCCCTTGACGGTTAGGGGCTAGGTGCACCCGTAACCATCCTATAGTTTGCATGGTTTGCGCGGTTGCATCCGATGCTGAGTTTTAACGCTTAAATATGTGTGTGCACTAGGTTGAGCCAACAAGGGTGCAATTTGTAGATGCAGAGATAGCAAGTTTGAAGGGGGACTTCCAGGAAGCCTATCTTCTTCAATTTTTGGCCAAACGAGGTGTCGAAAAAGACCAGCTGGGGGTTTTTGGACATTCTAAAGCCATTGGAGCAGTCCATTTGGCATTTTGAGCATTGTAAAGCACATTTTTTAGCACTTTGAAAAAATAATACAAATGATCCATTGGAAGCTAGACCAGGAGATGTAGCCCAAGAGAGGGGTGAACTCCTTTATCATTTGTTGTGTCATGTGTTTTATGTTCACTGTTATTGCTGCTATTTATATGCATCTTGAATGAGTAAATTCTATTAAAGTTGTGTTGCAAAGCTGATCCATTTGAATTTTAACACATAAAATTTACTTGCAAATATTTTCAAGAATACAAGTCTTCTTCATTTTTAGATCATATTGGGCTGAGTTCAACTGTTGGACCCCGCACGTATATCAGAGAGCTATAGCACAAGGAAAACCCTTATCTATAGAACCCTTGAATACCTAACCCTTGGGGGACAGAAACATAAACAAATTAAAAACAAACCAGATCTATTGCCGCGCAACTGTGTTCGGGTTGCCAAGTATTCCTCATGGCTCGACCCTCGACTGGGTTGGAGGCTACAAAAAGGGCTAAAGAAGCACAACAGGTGGTATCATCTCAAAACCAAAAACCCTCCTTTATCCCTCTCCCTAAACCTTTCACTCCCACTACTCCCTCAGCCCCATTAAAAATCTAAAAATTGACTAGGGATGAAATGGCTGAACGCCAACTTAAAGGCCTTTGTTGTAATTGTGATGACAAATATTTCTCGGGCCACAACTGTAAGGAACAAAAAATTTTTATGGCCATCTCTAAGGACATTTCAGAAGAGGATGTTGAAACTCCCCTTGTGTCTGAGTCACCTGAAATCACTAACATAACCCCTCCCTCAGATCCTCCTGAAGTAGAACCCGTCATTTTCCTCAATGCTCTCACTGGTTTTTCCGCTCCCCAAACCCTCAAGTTAATCGGTTACATCAAGCATCAGAAAGTCATCATTTTGGTTGATAGTGGAAGCACCCATAATTTTATTCATTGCCACATTGCCCAAGAAACTCATTGCTACATCCATGTTGTCAATAATTTCCAAATCATGATTGCCAATGGTGGTTCCATGAAATATGGAGGGCGTTGTGAAAATGTGTCTCCAAATTGGTGACTACCACCTAAAATCCCATATGTTTTTTATCGACATGGGTGGTTGTGACATTGTGTTGGGTGACGACTGCCTAAGATTTTTGGGTCCCATTCTCATGTATTTTAAGGCATTAACCATGCAACTTGACCAGGAAGGCCACCATATAAATTCCAGGGCATCACTGCTAGTTCACCTGAGGTCATTATTTCCTATTGCATGGAAAAGATGCTCAAAAAAGGTCATTCTGGTGTCATTGCCCAACTCCATGCCATTCAAGCAACAGAAACACCCCCGATGTCGCATGACCTCCAAGTTCTCCTTTCCAAACATCAAGTGGTATTTTCCACTCCCCAAGGCCTCTCTCCTTCCAACGGTGTTCATGATCATTCCATTCCCCTTGTACCCAAAAGACTCCCTCCCAATATCCGTCCATATCGCCACCCCTTCTCACAAAAAAATGAAATTGAGAAAATGGTCCAGAAACTCCTTAATGCAGACATTATCCACCCTAGTACGAGCCCTTACTCCTCTCCTGTAGTCATAGTCCTGAAGAAAGAAGGTTCTTGGAGAATGTTTCCCAATTTATGTGCCCTCAACAAACTGACCATTAAAGACAAATTTCCCATTCTAGTCATTGATGACCTCCTGGATGAATTGAGTGGCACCCAATTATTTACTAAACTTGATCTTCGCTCGAGCTATCACTAGATATGTATGAAAGAGGCAGACATTCCCAAGATGTACTTTCTCACTCATGAGGGCCACTATGAGTTTTTGGTCATGCCCTTTGGCTTGTGTAATGCTCCCTCCACCTTCCAAATCCTCATGAATCATGTCTTCCATCCCTTTCTCTGTCATTTTGTCTTAGTTTTCTTTGATGATATCCTCATCTATAGAAAAACCTGGACTGACCATCTTACTCATGTGGATCAAGTTCTCCATCTCCTCTCCTAGAACCAACTTTTAGTGAAACAATCTAAATGTTCTTTTGGTGCATCAGAAGTAGAATACTTGGGTCATCTGGTTGGAAAGGATGGCATCAGGGTGGATCTAAAAAAGATTTAATCTATGCAAGATTGGTCGCACCCAAAGACTCTCAAAAGCTTGCGTGGATTTCTGGGCTTAACAGGGTATTATCGCAAGTTTGTTAAGAACTATGGAAATATTGCAGCACCACTCACTGCTCTCCTCAAAAAGAACTCTTTCACTTGGACTCCAGCCACTGCTCAATATTTTCCAACCTTGAAGACGACCATGTGCACCACTCTGATTCTGACCCTTTCTGATTTCACAAAGACCTTTGTGTGGGAATGTGATGACTTAGGGAAAGGAATCGACGCTGTCCTTATGCAAGAGGGTCGACCTTTGGCCTTCACCAGCAAGAAACTGTCTGAAAGGAATCTAGGCAAACCCATTTATGAAAAGGAAATGTTGGCTATTCTGCATGCCATTGAGCTGTGGTGCCCTTATCTCTTGGGGCAACGCTTCCAAATCAAGACTGACCATCAAAGCCTCAAGTACTTTCTGGAACAATGCATTTCCTCCCAAGAGCAACAAAAATGGGTGACTAAGCTCTTTGGTTATGATTATGAGATCATTTACAAGAAGGGAAAAGACAATGTAGTGGCAGATATATTGTCCCAAAAATATGAATAAGAAGGATCCCCTTTTTCTCTTTCCTTCATTGTACCCGATTGGCTCCAAGTTGTGCGACAGGAATGGATTCAAGACCCCAAAAGTTCGCATCTGATCCAGCAATTGCAGAGCAAGGCTCCGACTCCCCCAGGGTACTCTTGGCTACAGGATGAACTTCGATACAAAGGTCATTTATATTTAAGTAAACAATCAAATCTTAAATCCATAGTGCTTTCTGAGATTCATGCTACACCCACAGTGGGGCACTCAGGGTTCACCAAAACATATGATAGAGTCAAACGTTCTTTTTTATGGGATGGTATGAAAAAGGACATCCATAATTTTGTAGCTGAATGTGAGGTGTGTCAACACAACAAGGGAGAAACAGTCAAATCTCTAGGCACACTACAACTACTTCCGATTCCACTGGCTATTTGGAAGGATATCTCTATGGACTTTATTACCGGCTTACCCAAATCACGGAATAAATCAGTCATAATGGTGGTTGTGGATCGCCTTTCCAAGTGTTCTTATTTTTGCGCTCTTCAACACCCATTTACTGCATCCAAGGCGGCTCAACTTTTCATGGACCAGGTCTTCAAGCTTCATGGCATGCCGCACTCTATTGTTTCTGATCATGACCCAACTTTCACAAGAAATTTTTGGCAAGAACTGTTTAAGCTCCAAGGTACCCAATTGCATCTCAGCACAGCCTATCATCCCCAGACTGATGGTCAAACGAAAGTTGTCAACAAGTGTTTGGAAACATATCTGAGGTGTTTTTCTTCTGAAAAACAACATCAGTGGGTTCAGTGGCTACCCCTAGCCGAATGGTGGTACAACACTTCCTACCATACAGCTACTCGCATGACTCCTTTTGAAGCAATATATGGATAGAAGACACCTTCAGTTCTCTCATACTTACTGGGTACCTCAAAGGTCCAGGCATTTGACCAAACACTTACAGTTCGAGAAGATATTCTTCATACCCTTAAAGAGGACTTGTTCATGGCACAAAATTGCATGAAGCAACAAGCAGATCAAGGTCATTCTGAACGTCAATTTGCAGAAGGAGATCAGGTGTTTCTGTGACTACAACCATACAAGAAAACTTCCCTCAAGGCCGTGCATTGTCAAAAGGTAGCACCCAAATTTTATGGTCCTTATACAGTTCTCAAACATGTGGGACAAGTCCCATATCAGTTAGATCTTCCCAGTCAGTCGAAGCTACATCCAGTTTTCCATGTTTCATGCTTAAAGAAGGTGATTGGAACTCGGTGCCAAATTCAAACCAACCTTCCTGCGTTAGCTGAAGTAGGATCCATTTGGCTACATCTAGAAGCAGTTTTGGACCAGCGTGAGCATCACCTACGTCAGTTAACTATCAAGGAAGTGCTAGTCCAGTTGAAAAATATGAATCCAGCAGATGCCACTTGGGAACTAGCTACCATTCTGCAGCAGTTTCCTCATCTTAAGCCTTGAGGACAAGGTTGGTTTTAAGTGGGCGGATGTGTTAGGGTCCTAACCCGCACATAGGTAGATTAATATATTTGGATGTAATAAATTTCAATATTAATAAGTCCTTTCAATAAAATAGAATAAGGTATATGTAAGAAGACCTAATATAAGCTTCTGCTTCTAGAAGGATCTTCCTCTAGATGCTTCTCTTGATAGACATTTTGTATAAATAAAGGTCGAGGGTATGAAAACCCTAGCTTAGATATTATTGTAATAGAGCGCTACTCAACTGGAGGTTTCCCCATCGAAGAGGCCTATGAACATTTCTTTATGAATCAAAGTGCTATTTCTATTGCTGTTCTTATATCATTTATGTGTTATTGTCGAGATTATGTTGGATATTTTACTACTATTCTGCCATTTCTAGCATTTTATTTCTGTTCTGCATATTTTATATATCTGTTATCTTTCACCTTCTACACACGTTCCTCTCATGTAGCTTGACCTATTGAACTAGCCTCAGCTTCAACAGGTTCATGACAGACTTCCACAAACTAAGCAGCGAGACGTCTCTAACAATACAAGCAGCTCGTCCAGATGCAGATCCAGCAAATGATTTTCCCTCTCCCCTGGGAACTCAACGCAATGGAGACCATTTCTTCCTAAGGAGGGAGGATTGATCCAGGTGGATATCGGTGACCACCCACCTTTTCTGACTGGCTCAAAATAGTTTTCTGGCAATTTTGGCAATTTACTATTTTTAGCAGGTTTTAACTTCTGGGGCCATTTTGAGGGCCTAAATGAAGGTTTTTCGAGATCAAGGTTCTTAATTATATCCAATGGAATTATTTATCCCCCAAAATGAATCTCCTCGATGATACCTCTCCAACGAGCTATGATACGCCTAAAATGAAGATCGTATGCAAAAGTTACGACCCCGAGAAGTTGATGTACTAACTTACCCAAACAGGCCCCATATGACTTTTGGCGCTTCATCTCCTAGGGTTAGGTTTTTGGATGTCTAGGGTTTTTGGCATTCTTTTTTATTGTAAAAAGGCCTTTAGAGCCTCATTGTAATCATCTTCTTGCGAATGCGAGTAGCTGTCACATCTCTTCTCAGAGATAAGTTGCAACCATTCAAGTGAGTCTTTCACTCTGTATTTTTACAGTCTCTGTACATTTCTTTCATTAATAGAAATCGTGTATTACTATATCTCTGTGTTTATGGTTCCATATCTGATATATTTATTTTATATTATTGGATATACACGATATATTTTTACATTTCTTTATTATATCTCCACTCTCATTTCGTGCCGAAAATAATCTAGATCAGTGGTATCAGAGCAGGCTACTCTTGATCATTTTTTCAGTGCATATCCCCAATGAGGTCCGAGTATAGCAAGTTGGGTCTCGAGCTTGTCTCTCTTGAAGAAAATATCTCTCCCACACCCAATAAACCCTCAATGGTAGAAGAAAAGAAAAATGACAGAGCAGACAATCCTATCAAACTGTTGCTTGAGCAAGCTCTCACGCGACAGAGGGACGAAATGATGGAGAATTTTGCCCACATTCTTAAACGCCTACTGATAGCATCAGGTGCATCTTCATCAAGTGGCCACTTTGGAGGCACCTTGCCTTTCAAGGTACAATTTAATTTTAATATTCCTGTATTTGAAAGACAGATAGATGTAGAATCCCTAGAAAAATCGTTAACTCTACTAGAAGGTTATTTCTCTGTTCACAATTTTTTGGACAAAGAAAAGATCACCTTTACACTCCTTAAAGCTCTCCCTCATGTCAAAAATTGGTGGGAAAATTACTGGGATAAAAGTTCCACATAGGAGTCTGGAATATATGGGGTCGATCCCACTTGGGATGTTTTTGTGAATGCGGTAAAGGAACAATATTACCCTGTTGGCAACTATGAGGACCAGTACATGAGATGGACCACATTGCAGCAAGAGAGGGGTGAAGCAGTTCCATAGTTCACCAATACCTTCCATACCTTGTGCACCAAGCTGGGTATCAAAGACTCTGAGTAACATTTGGTTCTGAAATATTGTGGGGCTCTACACAGATACATCTAGACTGAAATGGATTTTCTAGAGATCTCATCACTCGATGTTGCTTATCGATATGGTGTTAAAATTGAGCAGAAATTTAATCACCAGAACAAACGGGAATTCAGGTATGCAAATCCACGACAACCAAAGTATGAAAAAGATGGCCCTAACAAACAGTCTACCAAAAACCAGTCCAAGACACAGGAAAAGAAGGGTCATGGGAAGACAAAGAAGGACACCAAAAAATGGTGTGATTTCCAAAAAATCCCCTAGCACAACACCAATGGATGTTGCTCAAAAAAATCATTGGTGGCCAAGGTAAAAGACAAGGAGCCAAACCCTGATTCAGAATCTGATTCTGAAAATACTGGTAAAGGACAGATCATTAATGCAGACCCCACTATTATTGTCGCAACCACAACAATTCAACCAGAAGAACCAATAGATGTTGAGGAGGGGGAGTGCCTTTTTCATTCATAGATGTGGGTGAAGGGGACCCCACTGCATTTTAGTTTTGATAGCGGAAGCCAGAAAAAACTCATCTCAGCAGAGGTCATCAAACAGTTTGGATTGTCGACAACACCACACCCACAGCCATACAACATCGGGTGGCTTCGACATGGACAAGATCTTTGTGTCAGCCAATAGTGTTGATTGTCATATGGCATCCAACCCTTCAAGAATGAGGTATTATGTGATGTTTCCCCACTGGATGTTTGTGATGTTCTCTTGGGTCAACCATATATGTGGAGATGCCATGATGTTTATGAGTCTAGGGTTTTTGGCACTCCTGTTTATTGTAAGAAAGCCTTTAGAGCCTCAATGTAATCATCTTCTTGCGAATGCGAGTATCTATCATATCTCTTCTCAGAGATAATCTGTCACCATTCTAGCGAGTCTTTCACTCTATATTTTTACACTCTCTGTACATTTCTTTCATTAATAGAAATCATGTATTACTGTATCTTTGTGTTTATGGTTGCATATTTGATATATCTCTATTATATTATTGGATATATGCGATATCTCTGTACATTTCTTTATTATATCTCCACTCTCATTTCATGTCGAAAATAATCCAGATCAGTGGTATCAAAAAAAGGTTTCTCTTGATCATTTTTCAGAGCATGTCCCTGACGAGGTCTGAGTATAGCAAGTTGGGTCTCAAGCTTGTCTCTCTTGAAGAAAATCGCTCTCGCACACCCAAGAAACCCTCAATGGCGGAAGAAAATAAAAACGATGGAGCAGATGATCCTATCATTCTGTTTCTTCATCAAGATCTCATGCGACAAAGGGAAGAAATGATGGAGAATTTTGCCCACATCCTTAAATGCCTACTGATAGCATCAGGTGCATAATCATCAAGAAGCCACTTTGGAGGCACCTCACCTTTCAAGGTACAAGTTAATTTTTATATTCCTATATTTGAAGGACAAATAGATGCAGAAGCCCTAGAAAAATGGTTAACTCTGCTAGAAGGTTATTTCTCTGTTCACAAATTTTACAACAAAGAAAAGATCAGCTTCGCACTCCTTAAATCTCTCCCTCATGTCAAACATTGGTGGGAAACTTACTGGGAGAAAAGTTCCATAGAGGAGTCTGGAATATATGGGGTTGATCCCACTTGGGATTGTTTTGTGGATGCTGTAAAGGAACAATATTATCTAGTTGGAAACTATGAGGACCCGTGCATGAGATGGACCACACTGTGGCAAGAGAGGTGTGAAGCAGTTTCGGAGTTCACCAATACCTTCCATACCTTGCGCACCAAGCTAGGTATCAAAGACTCTGAGCAAGATTTGGTTCTAAAATACCATGGGGCTATAAACAAATACATCTAGACTGAAATGGATCTTCTGAACATCTCATCACTCGGTGTTGCTTATCGATATGCTGTTAAAATTTAGCAGAAATTTAAGCACCAGAAAAAATGAGAAATTGGGTCTGCAAATCCGCAACAACCAAAGTATGAAAAAGACGGCCCTAACAAACAATCTCTTGAAAACTAGTGCAAGACACAGGAAAAGAAGGGTCACGAGAACACAAAGAAGGACACCAAAAAATGGTGTGATTTCCGCAAAATCCCCTGGCACAACACTAATGAATGTCGCTCAAAATAGTCATTGGTGTCTGAGATCAAAGACAAGGAGCCAAATCCTGATTCAGAATCTGATTATGAAAATACTGGTAAAGGACAGATCATTGACGCAGACCCCACTACTATTGTCGCGACTACATCAATTCAACCAGAAGAACCAACAGATCCTAAAGAGGGGGAGCACCTTTTTCATTCACAGATGTGGGTGAAGGGGACCCTGCTTCATTTTATTGTTGATAGAGGAAGCTAGAAAAACCTCATCTCAGCAGAGGTCATCAAATAGTTGGGATTGTCGACAACACCACATCCACAACCATACAACATCAGGTGTCTTCGGCAAGGACGATATCTCCATGTCAGCCAACAGTGTCGATTTTCATACGACATCCAACCCTTCAAGGATGAGGTATTATGTGATGTTGCCCCACTTGATGTTTGTGATGTTCTCTTGGGCCAACCATATATGTGGATATGCCATCATGTTTATGAGTCTCGACCCCGTAGTGTCATTGTTACTTTAGGGTGTCATCTCTATAGAATACCAGAGGTAGTTCCAACTATTGTTCCACCTAAAAAGTGTCGCAAGGTAGTATCTCATACTACAAAATTCAGCTTCTTAACAATCTGTTCAAAAGGGGAACAGAAGGACACTGCAACCACTACAACCTCGCCCCCTGCACCTTCTATCCAACAGAAGCAGGTCAACAAGGTTGCAACAAAGTGAAAATATTCCTTATGCACACCTTCCTCTCATGTAGCTTGACATATTGAATATCCTTAGCTTCAATAGGTTCTTGATAGACTTCCACAAACTAAGTAGCGCGACGTCTGCAACAATACAAGCAGCTCGCCCAGATGCAGATCCAACAAATGATTTTCCCTCTCCCCCGGGAAATCAATGCAATGGATACCATAGCTTCCTAAGGAGGGAGGATTGATCCAGGTGGATATCGATGGCCACCCACCTTTTCCGACTAGCTCAAAACAGTTTTCTGGCAATTTTGGCAATTTACTATTTTTAGCAGGTTTTAACTTCCGAGGCCATTTTGAGGGCCTAAATGAAGATTTTATGAGATAGAGGTTATAAATGATATAAAAAGGCATCATTTAGCCCCAAAAATTAATCTCCTCAATTATACCTTTCCAATGAGCTATCATACACCTAAAACAAAGATCGTATGCAAAAGTTACGACCCCGGGAAGTTGATGTACTAACTTACCCAAACAGGGACCATATGAATTTTGCCGCTTCATATCCTAGGGTTAGGTTTTTGGATGTCTAGGGTTTTTGGAATTCCTGTTTATTATAAAAATTCCTTCAGTGCCTCATTGTAATCATCTTCTTGTGAATGCGAGTAGCCGTCACATCTCTTCTCAGAGATAAGCTACCACCATTCTAGAGAGTCTTTCACTTTGTATTTTTAGAGTGTCTGTACATTTCTTTAATTAATAGAAATAGTGTATTACGGTATATCTGTGTTTATGGTTGCATATCTGATATATTTTTTTTATATTATTGGATATACGCGATATCTCTGTACATTTCTGTTGGAAAATGTTTAACAAACAACGTATGCTTGTCATTGATGGCAAGTACAACAATGAAGATGGCATGAGTACAGGAAGTATGTAACAGACGGGCATTATGGGAAGACGCTGCAAAGAAAATTTGAATAAGATCAGAAGAGATAGTGCAGAGGATTGTTGGCAGATCATCAATGGCAGGATTGTTGGGAGATCATCGATGGAAAGGTCAGAGTAAGCATCGATGGAAAAATAGGAACAAAGTAAGCTTGGGAGGAGAAGAATTTATGATCATTGGATCCCATTCAAAATTCCCGAAAGAAGGAGGACCATCGGATCTGTTAGTAGATAAGAAGAATGCACAGAAGAGGAGGACAGATCTCGAGCGTTAGATTTGAGCGCGGGGTCTGACTGTCGTTGGATCAAGGAGAACTTGCACGTTCTTTAAAATGCGAGTAGCAAGCTCACAAAATCCAAAAATAAGGAGGACCATCCATCTTCAGGCAGGACACGTGGACACAGATCAAGATTTCGCTGACTGGAAATTCAAAGGAATGAAATGTTCCAACCCTTCAACTCACAAAATTGCAATATGTGAAACTGCCATATAATCTCGACCGTTGGATCGAGGACAAATGTGGACTATTGATTAGGCATGAAGAAGGCCCATGAAGTGTCGAAATCACGACAAAATCTGGACCATTGGGTCCATAGGACACGTGGTGAAAGATCATCATTTCACTGACTGGAAAGTCAAAGGCTCTAGCCTTTCACCTCTCGAACTCTCGATATGCGAAATCGCAAAATAATCTGAGCCGTCAGATCAAGGTTTGATCTGGACTGTTGATCCCACTCCATTTTGGAGTTTCGCGAATCACGACTTGAAGAGGCAAGAAACAGTACCACAGAAATACCAAAATCATGATATGCGAAATCGCGAAATGATTTGAGCCATTAGATCAAGGTTTGATCTTGACCATTGATCCCACTCCATTTCGGAGTTTCATGGATCAGGAGTTGGAAGCATCAAAAACATTCACCACAGGAATGCCGAAATCATGATATGTAAAATCACAAAATGATCTGAGCCATTGGTTCAAAGAGATTGTGGACCATTGATCCAACTCCCTTTTCAATGTATTGGAGACTGGGATTTTGGTTACTGGGAGATGGAGAGGTCAGAGACTCTCAACATCAGGAGTCCAGAAATGACAAAATGCGAAATCGTGAAAAGCACCTTCTGGACAAGTGCTTGGTCTCAGCTAGTGGTCACACCATCGAAGAGCTGAAGAGAAGAGGACGTGCAAAAAAGCTCTGTTTCATAGTTTCGGGGATTGCGACATAGAGTGTCGAGACACCTTTCCAAAGGAATCCCAAAATGCCAAAATGTGAAATAAAGGTAATATTAATGAAGTTCATCTAACAGTGTAGATGAAAATTAAGGAGATCGGAGGGCTACTGTTGCACGTCACAGTGTAACTGCCAGAAACCACTGATGGTTTCCGCCAGAGGATGTGAAGAGACTTCTGTGTGAGTTCTGGAGGAGCTGAAGAGTTACAAGAAATCTTCCAGTGTAATGAAGACGATTTGTGAAGGAAATTGACAGCTGGATGAGGGTTGGAGCTCATAACTGAAACAGAGAGGGAGAGCTCGATTGTAACAGAGAAGACGAAGAGTCTCGTCTGCCAGAGAGACTGAGGAATCTCAGCAGAAGACCCAGTGATGTTGGACATGTGGTGGGAACCACTAGAGAAGTTGAAGAGTTTTGATGATCAGGTAGAGCACTCGAGAGGTGGAGGATATCGACGCAGTGTGAGTATGCAGAGGGATTGAGTGCATTGCATGCACAAGGTGCATAGAAGCTATAAGTACACGGTATAGAGAAGACATGCAGTTGTTGTTGCTGTTGGAGTTGTTGTGGAAGCTGTTGTTGAAGGTGATTCATGTGTGAAGAAGAAGGAGAGTGAAGCAGTTGAAATGCACAGAAGACAAAGGGTGCATTAAAGAGGAATGGCGCACAGAGCATAAAAAGCAAAAGAAAAGTCAATGCAAGTCATGTGTGTAGGAAGGTAGTGAGGCAGATAGAGCAACAAAATGTTGCAGAACAGTGATCAGACTGGTAAGTTGTTGTTGATCATTATATCACTATAATAAGTTTCAACAATTCATATTGATAATCCAGGGTGGTAGGGAGGTGCTAGGGAGGATTGTTGTCCTCATAGGCTCAATTGGGTGCTTGAACACAGGGAGTTGTAACTTCCATCTAGTTGGTGCTAAAGAAGCCAGGTGTTATCCACAATTTTGGTCATCGTGATGATATTATGATGATGTCATGATGATGGAAAATCAAGCTCTTCATTAAGAATACTTTCCTGATAAAAGTTACACTTGTCTGCCTCCAGAAATTGTGTTTTGCAAGAAGTTCGCAGGCTGATTATATACTTGCCTGCGAGAATGCCTTAATCTCACAGGCTGCATTGAACTAGGGTGCAAATAGTTCTCACTGTAACAAAGGCCAGGGTGCGAACGTCTTCTTAAAGAGGAAAATAATGACTTTCTCGAGCCTTCTAGAAGAGAATCTTCGAGAAGGATGAGTTGGCTAACGAATGGTTGTTCAAGTACTGGCATTCCAGATATCTTGGGATCATTTTCTATCCAAGTAACTAAATTATCTTCTCCTATATATTGAGGATATTACTCATTGGAAAGGTTATAAGCAAGCTAGAAAGAGATTGATTGGAGAATTCTTGGAAGCCTGTATGAAGGACTGATGCTACAGCAGCAAGAGACTACAGCAAGGTCATCACTAGTGGTTGATTTTCTTCATGCATGAGCAAGTGTGTGTGTCAGAACTAGGAGCCATCGAAAGGAGACCTACGACATCAAGGCTCGGGTTGTAAGCTTCACTTTCAATTAATTCAATACAGCAATATGTCCCTTTCCCATAAAGATGATGTCACTTTATTACATGATTCCTTGATCACATGTATAGACTAGCTATTGAATATATTAATCTGCCTTTACTTTGATTGGTTTGGAATGTTGTGATCTGAACGGTGCAAGAGCATTGGAGTAAAGCTTGGAACAACAGAGACCTAAGGAAAGTGTTCATAAGGTATGTACATAATCCTTATCTCTTAGTTCACTCAATAGGCTAGATCTAGGGAAAGTGTAGTATTCTGTTATGTTTTGTTCTAGATCCAGGTGGATCTAGGGAGATCAGTTCGTGTCCGCACTTACGGATTAATCCTGGAAAAAAATTGGCAACTCCACTGGGGAACTTATCCCTTTGTCTTTTTGGTTTTTTGAATTTTCTGTGGCCATTTGCTCTGTTGCTATCATTCTCCTATTTTGTCAGTGTCTGAGTCCTCAGGATACCCTGATGGACCTTCTGGGTCTATAAGCCAGTTTGAATTTTGCTTGTAATTTCAAATTTTTTAGTATCTTCAGGGATTCTCGCACTGTGTCCATTGACATCCTGCGAGAACCGTTGAGGTTCGCACCCTGCTTATATATTCCAGTGCGAACTGTTCACATCTTGCATTAAAGTGGCCTGCGAGGATACTATATTCTCGCACTGTGTCCAAGGCTTGCCTGCGAGCAAGATTTTGAAAAATTTTGAAATCAAGTTTTGACTTTGTCAATTGCTCAGAACAGTTGATTTGTGTCTTTTTGGCTTACTGGATCATTGACTTACACACCTCTTGCTTTAGTTTGCTTGTTTGGAGAGATTTAGGGTTTCTAGGTCCTTTTTTCTTCTGGTAGCTTGACTTTCTTTTCTTGGCTCTATTTGGCATTTTCTTTCTCTCTGATTTCTGGAGTTGGATGTGTCTGTGTGGCTGAGAACCAGTGATTGGTAGAGAGTTAAGTGCTTTTGGTTTTCTCTTTTTCTTGGTGGTTCGGAAGAACAATTTTCATTAGCTTTGAGAAGACTCTTTGGTTTGGTTTTTGTTTTTACTTTCATTGAAAGAATCGGTTGAGTTGTTTTGTTTGATTCGGTATGATTTGATTTTCATTTGTCATTGATCAGAATTCATCTTGGAAAGTGAACCATAAGTTTTCTTTCAAGTTCTTGTTTTTAGCATTTTGAAAACATTGTAAAATCAAATCTTAAAGAGCTTATTGAAGTATTGAAAAAGAAATTTAGAGTTTGTTATTTGATAAATGATTATTTGCACTGACATCTGAACGGAAAATTGAGCATTGCATTTTCATTGTAGTATTGAGATTGATTCAGAAAATTCTCTCTCTCTCCCATAACTAGGATTCATGGAATGAAAAAGATTATATTTCATCATTGTCCTTGCATTACTTGGGTCAGAGTTACATATCATGATTTTCACTTCCGTTACCTTTGAGTAATTAACAGCCTGTAAGAATATTGCATAATCTTAAAATCAATCTAGTAACTTTTTCTAGGGCTCTTTACACCAACATATTAGCTAGGCTAGTGCTTTGGAGTAGGAAGAGAGACACACTCTCCAAAAGATCAAAAACAAAC
>JZKD02S1455352.1:46618-70858 GCA_000966675.3 Picea glauca
CCTTTCCCATAAAGATGATGTCACTTTATTACATGATTCCTTGATCACATGTATAGACTAGCTATTGAATATATTAATCTGCCTTTACTTTGATTGGTTTGGACTGTTGTGATCTAAACGGTGCAAGAGCATTGGAGTAAAGCTTGGAACAACAGAGACCTAAGGAAAGCATTCATAAGGTATGTCCATAATCCTTATCTCTTAGTTCACTCAATAGGCTAGTTCTAGGGAAAGTGTAGTATTCTGTTCTGTTTTGTTCTAGATCCAGATGGATCTAGGGAGATCGGTTCATGTCCGCACTTACGGATTAATCCTGAAACACCAGGGAGTTGGTGCTTCCTTCTAGTTGGTGCTAGAGAAACCAGGGAGTTGGTGCTAGAGAAAACAGAGAGTTGGTGCTCTCAGCAAGTAGCAGCTTGCAAAACTGAGGTTGTAGCCTCATTATGAGTTGGTTCTCATATGTATGATAATGTAAAGAATGTAACTATTACTTATCATATAAAGAAAAAGAGGTTTTTACCCTGTACGAGTTTCCTTGGGAAATATCTTTAGTTCAGAAAATCTTGACATCTCTCCCAGATAGGTTCAACCCGAAGGTCTCTACCATAGAAGAACTTAATGATCTAAAAACCATGTCTTTTGATCAACTTCCAGGAATGTTGACTGCATATGAAATGAGGATAGTTACATATAAAACCACCTCTAGAGAAGCATCATTTAAAGAAGAAAAGAATGAGGATTGTGAATCTGATGAAATTGAAGCAAAATTCTTGAGAAGTCTAAAGAAAGGATCAGGCAAGTACCAAGGTAAGATTCCCTTCAAATGTTTCAACTGTAGTAAGATAGGTCATTTTGAAAATAAATTTCCACACAAGAAACATGATCAAAACTCTCAATATGAAGAGAAGCACAAATCAAGAAGATTTGATAAGAAGAAACGTTTGTGTGTAAATAATGATGACTCCTCAGAAGACTCTGATAGTAATTCTTCATGTGAAGATAAAGTAAATGACTTCATGCTTATGGCCAAGGAGGATTATGATATTGAAATCATAGGCAATGATGAAAATGATGAAGAAGTTATGGTTGATATGGAAGGAGAACTAATCAGTGCACTGGAAGAGATTGACAGACTAAGAATTAAGAACAGAAAGAAAAAACAATTGCTAATACAATTTGAGAAAGACAGTAAACAACATGATGAATACTTTGCCCTGCTAAAAGTGGAATTAGAAGAGGCAAAGAAAATCAAGGATATTCTGAAACATCAGCTATCAGAAAAGAGGGCAAGATCTGAAGCCCTGGAAGAAGTAGTAGTGAAAACTAGGAAAGAGATGGAGAAGTTTCAAACCTTGTATCATCAAAATATGTCAAGTATCAAAGCCTCAGAAGGATTAACCACCATTCTAAATCAAAAAAGAAATCCAAAGCTGAAAATTGGTTTGGGGTTTGAAGAGGGATCAAGTAATGGTCAACCAAGAAACAAAGAACCCATCAAGTTTGTTAAATCTGCAACCAATGACAACCACAAACCTACAGAAACAAAGGAAGACAATAAGTTGCCCAGTAGAAGTAAATAAAAGGGTTCCAGGACTGAATCTATAGAACAAAGAAATAATGTACTCCAAGCTCAAGGACATCATCAGCATGGAAGAAATCGATTTCCTCAAAGAAGACAATCATTTTCCAGGTACAAAGAATTTTTCTATGGATATTGTTTCTACTGTTCTAAATTTGGTCACAAAGTTGTAAATTGTTCCTTAAGAATTAGACATAAGCAATTAAGATTTCAAAGGAATAAATACTTGCCTCAACACAAAATGATACAGCCAAGTAACAAACCATCACAGATTGCAAATTTCCAAACTAAGTATAGAGACATACAATTAAGGAGGTCAAGAAACAATAAACAGTCAATGAGTAGACAATACCGCAACAACAACTTTGACCTATTGAACAATGAGTTTGAATGCTATAATTGTCACAACTCTAGCCACAAAGCTGCAAACTACCATCTGAAGAATTACAAAGCAGACCCAAGGATAAAGTTCTTATATATAAAGGCCAGCACATGGAAAAGGAAAGATAGTGAAAAATCTTATCTAGCACTTTCAATCAAAAACAAAATCCCTCCAAGAATATAGAAAGTGTATGTTGCAAGCACATGAATGGAGACATGGATAAGCTTATGTTCATAAGTAAAAGAAAAGCAGAAAATGTGATCCTTGAAAATGATGAACCAGGTAAAATCAAGGATAGAGGGATGGTGAGTTTGAGTAATGACAAAGGAGATGCCCAATGTGTTCTTCTTATGGATGGTCTGAAACATAATTCGCTCAGTTCAAGTCAAAAGTGTGACAGAGGCAGTGAAGAGGTGCTCACATCCAAAGAGTGTAAGGTAAATGTAAACTCAGGACAAGTGGTGAATAAGAGTATAAGGACAATCAATAAAGTTGATGTTGAATCCTCCCCTGCAAGTAAAGAAGAAGATTCAGATACATTAAAAGAATGTTCAGTTAGCATTAACCCCATGGATGAAGTAGGAGAAGAACCATGTCATAAATAGGAAGAAAAAGTCTTGAAGGTTGAGAAGGCAGACACCCAAAGCAAGTTCTTAAACAACTCCATGACCCTGGATAAGATATTGGATAGTCAAAGATCACCAAATGACAAATCTTGTATTGGATATAACAAAGGAAAAATCAATACTCCTAAGAAACCTGGAACAAGTCCTTCATTTGTGAGAAAGAAAAGCAGGTTTGAGAGTGGGTGTAGCAGTTTTCTCTTGTGATTGAACATGGACATAAAACCTTGGATTGTATGCATCATGGAAGAAATATGAAATTGCAGCATTAGAAATTGAAGAGAATCAATGGGGAGATCTAAGGGTTGTTTGAACAGTAGCATGAAACAATTACGTAGAGTGTCAGTGGGATAGCAGCCTCTTCAACAACAACATTTTGTTTTACAAAATGATATACATGACATCCTGTAGAGATAACAAGAGGAAAGATCTTGTCAAGGAAAGTTAACCTTTAGGAACAAAATGGGAAAAGAGTAAGAAGCAGAGAGATAATAGTGACAAGGGGAGTCATCCACTCATGAGAAGAAAAGGTTGATGAAGGAGTCCAAGTAAGAGAGGTGAGGAATTTTGAGTATTCTACAAAGGATATAGCAGAAGTTGAAGATGAAGAGGTCCAAGAAACAGAAAAAGAAGACTCTAGTTTGGATACAAACATCTGCAGGCCTCAAATAAGAGAGTCCTTCCTATTAGGGGGAGTTTGTGTTGGTCTTAATATCTGATACCTCCTAAAAATACTGCCACAGCTCAAGGGGAGCATGTTCTCTTTGACATTTATGTCAAAGGGGGAGAAAATAATTCGGGTGCCTTAGTTTCCATCAATGCCAAAGGGGGAGATTGTTGGCAAATGTTTAACAGGCAACGTATGCTTGTCATTGATGGCAAGTACAACAACAAATATGGAATGAGTATAGGAAGTATGTAACATATGGGCATTATGGGAAGACGTTGCAGAGAAAATCTGAATAAGCTCAGAAGAGATAGTGCAGAGGATTGTTGGTAGTTCATCGATGGCAGGATTGTTAGGAGATCATCGACGGCAAGGTCAGAGTAAGCATCGATGGAAAAATAGGAACAAAGTAAGCTCGGGAGGAGAATCATTTCTTATCATTGGATCCCATTCAAAATTCCTGAAAGAAGGAGCACCGTCAGATCTATTAGTAGACAAGAAGAACACGCAGAAGAGGAGGACAGATCTCAGGTGTTAAATCTAAGCGCGGGGTCCGACTGTCGTTGGATCAAGGAGAACCTACACATTCTTTAAAGTTGAAGGAGTAGCGGGTTCACAAAATCCCAAAAGAAGGAGGACCATCCATCTTCAGGCAGGACACGTGGACACAGATCAACATTTCACTGACTAGAAAGTCAAAGGAATGAAATGCTTCAACCCTTCAACTCGCGAAATTGCGATATGCAAAACTGCGATATAATCTCGACCGTTGGATCGAGGACGAATGTGGACCGTTGATCAAGCATGAAGAAGGCCTGTGAAGTGTCGAAATCATGACAAAATCTGGACCGTTGGGTCCATATGACACGTGGCAAAAGATCATCAATTCACTTACTGGAAAGTCAAAGGCTCCAAGCTTTCACCTCTCGAACTCGCAATATGCGAAATCATGAAATAGTATGAGTCGTTAGATCAAGGTTTTATCTGGACCGTTGATCCCACTCCATTTCAGAGTTTCACGAAACGCGACTTGAAGAGGCAAGAAACAGTACCACAAGAATACCGAAATCACGATATGCGAAATCACAAAATGATTTGAGCCGTCAAATCAAGGTTTGATCTGGACCATTGATCCCACTCCATTTTGGAGTTTCACGGATCGAGAGTTGGAAGCATAAAAAACATTCACCACAGGAATGCAGAAATCGTAATATGCGAAATTGCAAAATGATCTGAGTCGTTGGTTCGAAGAGATTGTGGACCATTGATCTGACTCCCTTTTCAATGTATTGGAGACTGGGATTTCGGTTACCGGGAGATGGAGAGGTCAGAGACTCTCAACATCAGGAGTCTCGAAATGCTAAAATAAGAAATCGCGAAAAGCACCTTCTGGACAAGCGCTTGGTCTCAGCCAGTGGTCACACCATCGAAGAGATGAAGAGAAGAGGACGTGCAGAAAAGCTCCATTTTGGAGTCTCGGGGGTCGCGACATAGAGTGTCGAGACACTTGGCCACAGGAATCTTGAAATACCGAAATGTGAAATAAAGGTAATATTAATGAAGTTCATCTAATAGTGTAGATGAAACTAAAGGAGATCGGAGGACTACTGTTGCATGTCTTAGTGTAACTGCCAGAAACCACTGATGGTTTTTGCCAGAGGATGCGAAGAGACTTCTATGTGAGTTCCAGAGGAGCTGAAGAGTTACAAGGAATCTTCCAGTGGAATGAAGACGATTCGTGAAGGAAATTGACAGCTGGAGGAGGGTTGGAGCTCGTAACTGAAACAGAGAAGGAGAGCTCGACTGTAACAGAGAAGATGAAGAGTCTCATCTTCCAGAGAGGTCGAGGAATCTCAACAGAACACCCAGTGATGTTGGACGTGTGGTGGGAACCACCAGAGAAGCTGAAGAGTTGTGATGATCAGGCAGAGCACTCAAGAGGTGGAGGATATCAACGCAGTGTGAGTATGTAGAGGGATTGCGTGCATTGCATGCACAAGGTGCAAAAAAGCTATAAGTACATGGTAGAGAGAAGAGATGTGGTTGTTCTTGCTGTTGGAGTTACTGTGGAAGCTTTTGTTGAAGGTGTTTCATGTGTGAATAAGGAGGAGAGTGCAGCAGCTGAAATGCACAGGAGACAAAGGGTGCACTGAAGAGGAATGGCGCACAGAGCATAAAAAGAAGAAGAACAGTTAGCACAAGTCATGTGTGCAGGAAGGTAGTGATGTAGACAGAGAAACAAAATGTTGCAGAACAGTGATGAGACTGGTAAGCTGTTGTTGATCATTATATCACTGTAATAAGTTTCAGTAATTCATATTGATAATCCAGGGTGGTATGGAGGTGCTAGACAGGACTGTTGTCCTCATAGGTTCAAGTGGGTGCTTGAACACAGGGAGTTGTAGCTTCCATCTAGTTGGTGCTAGAGAAACCAGGGAGTTAGTGCTTCCTTCTAGTTGGTGCTAGAGAAACCAGGGAGTTGGTGCTTCCTTCTAGTTGGTGCTAGAGAACCAGGGAGTTGGTGCTTCCTTCTAGTTGGTGTTAGAGAAACCAGGGAGTTGGTGCTTCCTTCTAGTGGGTGCTATAGAAAATAGAGAGTTGGTGCTCTCAACAAGTAGCAGCTTGCAAAACTAAGGTTGTAGCCTCATTACGAGTTGGTGGTAATATGTATGATAATGTAAGGAATGTAACTATTACTTATCATATAAAGAAAAAGAGGTTTTTACCCTATATGGGTTTCCTCGGGTAATATCTGTCTTTGTGTTTCTCATATATGTGACTGATGCTGAATGTCCCATTGTTTATTTCCCTAGATTATTGTGATCATCATTCAATGTTTCTGCAAAGTGTTTAAAAGAAGCACAATTGTTTAAGCACGGTAACAACTGATTCACCCCCCTCCTCTCAGTTGTCAGATAATTCATATCAGAACCGGCGCCTTTTATTTAAAGGTAGATTTGTAAGCTTAAACATGACAAGCCATGAAGGGACTTCAGTCACTAGGCCTCTTCTATTTGATGGAATGAATTTTGCCTTCTGGTAGGTTAGAATGAGAACATACCTAATGGCCTTAGGAGCTGATGTCTGAAATGTAGTAGAGACTAGATACATAAAGCCTGTTGTGCTAGCTTCCAAGGATGATAAGTTAGAATTTATCTTTAATGCCAAGGGTATGAATGCTATCTTGAATGGACTTGCAGAAGCCGAGTTTGTGAAGGTGATGCATCTTCAAATTACCAAAGAAATGTGGGACAAACTCATTAGCATTTATGAAGGTAATGAGAAGGTAAAGGATTCCAAGCTTCAAACCTACAGAATACAGTTTGAACAACTGAAGATGAAGGAAGATGAAACTATTGGTAAATACTTTCTGAGAGTAGAAGAAATGGTGAATGCAATGAAAGTGCTTGGTGAAAAAATTGAGGAACCTTCTTTAGTTCAAAAAATCTTGACATCTCTCCCAGATAGGTTCAACCTGAAGGTCTCTTCCATAGAAGAACTTAATGATATAAAAACCATGTATTTCGTTCAACTTCTAGGAACGTTGACTGCATATTAAATGAGGATAGTTACAGAGAAAACCACCTCTAGAAAAGCATGATTTAAAGAAGATAAGAATGCGGATTGTGAATCTGATAAAATTGAAGAAAAATTCGTGAGAAGACTAAAGAAAAGATCAGGAAAGTACCAAGGTAATCTTCCCTTCAAATTTTTCAACCATGGTAAGATAGGTCATTTTGCAAATAAATGTCCACACAAGAAGCATGATCAAAACTTTGAAGATGAAGAGAAGCACAAATCAAGAAGATTTCATAAGAAGAAAAGTTTATGTGTAAACAATGATGACTCCTCAGAAGACTTTGATAGTAATTCTTCATGTGAAAATAAAGTAAATGACTTCATGCTTATGGCCAAAGAGGATTATGATATTGAAAGCATAGGCAGTGATGAAAATGATGAAGAAGTTGTGGTTGATATGGAAGGAGAACTTATCAGTGTACTGGAAGAGATTAACAGACTAAGAATTAAGAATAGAAAGCAAAAACAATTGCCGATACAGTTTGAGAAAGACAATAAACAGCCTGATGAAGACTTTTCCCTGCTAAAAGTGGAATTAGAAGAAGAAAAGAAAATCAAGGATATTCTGAAACATCAACTATCAGAAAAGAGGGAAAGATCTGGAGCCCTGGAAGAAGAAGTAGTGAAAACTAGGAAAGATATGGAGAAGTTTCAAACCTTGTATCATCAAAATCTGAGAAGTATCAAAGCCTCAGAAGGATTAACCACCATTTTGAATCAGTAAGGAAATCTAAAGATGAAAAATGGTTTGGGGTTTGAAGAGGGATCAAGTAATGGTCAGCCAAGAAACAAACAACCCATCAAGTTTGTTAAATCTACAACCAATGACAACCACAAACCTGCAGAAACAAAGGAAGACAATCAGTGGCCCGGGACGAGTAAAGAAAAAGGTGTCAAGACTGAATATGTAAAAAAAAAAAAAAATGTTCTCCCTACTCAAGGACATCATCAGCATGGAAGAAATCGATTTTCTCAAAGAAGACAATCATTTTCCAGGTACAAAGAATTTTTCTATGGATATTGTTTCTACTATTCTAACTTTGGTCACAAAGCTGTAAATTGTTCCTTAAGACTTAGACATAAGCAATTAATATTTCAAAGGAATAAATACTTGCCTCAACAAAGAATGATATAGCCAAGTAACAAACCATCATAGATTGCAAATTTCTAAACTAAGTCTAGAGACATACAACTAAGGAGGTCAAGAAACAATAAACAGTCAACGAGTAGACAATGTCGCCACAACAACTTTGACCTATTGAACAATGAGGTTGAATGATAAAATTGTCACAACTTTGGCCACAAAGATGCAAACTACCATCTGAAGAATTACAAAGCAGACCCAAGGATAAAGTTCTTAGATAGAAAGGCCAACACATGGAAAAGGAAAGATAGTCAAAAATGTGATCTAGCACTTTCAATTCAAAAACAAAAGGCCACTGAGAATATAGAAAGTGGATGTTGCAAGCACATGACTGGAGACATGGATAAGCTTCTATTCATAAGTAAAAGCAAAACAAAAAATGTGATCCTTGAAAATGATGAACCAGGTAAAATCAAGGATAGAGGGATGGTGAGTTTGAGTAATGACAAAGGAGATGCCCAATACGTTCTGATTATGGATGGTCTAAAACATAATTTGCTCGGTTCAAGTCAAAAGTGTGACAGAGGCAGTGAAGATGTGCTCACATCCACAGAGTGTAAGGTAAATGTAAACTCAGGACAAGTGGTGAATAAGAGTATAAGGACAATCAATAAAGTTGATGTTGAATCCTCCCCTGCAAGTAAAGAAGAATATTCAGATACATTAAAAGAATGTTCAGTTAGCATTAACCCCATGGATGAAGTAGGAGAAGAACCATGTCATAAACAGGAAGCAAAAGTCTTGAAGGTTGAGAAGGCGGACACCCAAAGAAAGTTCTTAAACAGCTCCATGACCCTGGATAAGATATTGGATAGTCAGAGATCACCAAATGACAAATCTGGTATTGGATATAACAAAGGAAAAATTAGTACTCCTAAGAAACCTAGAACAAGTCCTTCATTTGTGAGAAAGAAAAGAAGGTTTGAGAGTGGGTGTAGCAGTTTTCTCTTATGATTGAACATGGACATAAAACCTTGGATTGTATGCATCATGGAAGAAATATGAAATTGTAGCATTAGAAATCGAAGAGAATCAATGGCAAGATCCAAGGGTTATTTGAACAGTAGTAGCCAACAATTAAGCAAAGTGTCTGTGGGATAGCAGCCTCTTCAACAACATCGTTTTGTTTTACAAAATGATATACATGACATCTTGTAGAGATAACAAGGAGAAATATCTTGTCAAGGAAAGTTAACCTTTAGGAACAAAATGGGAAAAGAGTCAGAAGTAGAGAGATAACAGTGACAGGGGGAGTCATCCACTCATGAGAAGAAAAGGTTGATGAAGGAGTCTAAGTAAGAGAAGTGAGAAATTTTGTGTATTCTACAGAGGATACAATGGAAGTTGAAGATGAACAGGTCTAAGAATTAGAAAAAGAAGACTCTGGTTTGGATACAAACATCCGTAGGCCTCAAATAAGAGAGTCCTTCCTATTAGGGGGAGTTTGTGTTTGTCTTAATATTTGATACCTCCTAAAAATACTGCCACAGCTTAGGGGGAGCATGTTCTCTTTGACATTGATGTCAAAGGAGGTGAAAATAATTCGGGTGCCTTAGTTTCCATCAATGCCAAAGGGGGAGATTGTTGGCAAATGTTTAACAGGCGGTGTATGATTGTCATTGATGGCAAGTACAACAATGAAGATGGCATGAGTGCAGGAAGTATGTAACAAATGGGCATTATGGGAAGATGTTGTAGAGCAAACTCGAATAAGCTCAGAAGAGATAGTGAAGAGGATTGTTGGCAGATCATCGATGGAAGGATTGTTGGGAGATCATCGACGGAAAGGTTAGAGTAAGCATCGATGGAAAAATAGGAACAAAGTAAGCTCGAGAGGAGAAGCATTTATGATCGTTGGATCCCATTCAAAATTCCCGAAATAAGGAGGAAAGTCAGATCTATTAGTAGACAAGAAGAACGCATAGAAGAGGGGGATAGATATTGGGCATTATATCTAAGCATGGGGTCTGACTGTCATTGCATCAAGGAGAACCTGCACATTCTTTAAAGTGCAAGGAGTAGAGGGCTCACAAAATCCCAAAAGAAGGAGGACCGTCCATCTTCAGGCAGGACACGTGGACACAGATTACATTTTGCTGACTGGAAATTCAAAGGAATGAAATGCTCCAACCCTTCAACTCGCGAAATCGCGATATGTGAAACCATGATATAATATCGACCGTTGGATCAAGGACAAATGTGGACCATTGATTAAGCATGAAGAAGGCCTGTGAAGTGTTGAAATCACGACAAAATCTAGACCATTAGGTCCATAAGATATGTGGTGAAAGATTGTCATTTCGCTGACTAGAAAGTCAAAGGCTCCATCCTTTCACCTCTCGAACTCGCGATATGTGAAATTGCGAAATAATCTGAGCCATCAGATCAAGGTTTGATCTGGACTGTTGATCTCATTCCATTTTAGAGTTTCGTGAATCGTGACCTAAAGAGGCAAGAAACAGTACCACGGGAATATCGAAATCACGAAATGATTTGAGCCATCAGATCAAGGTTTGATCTGGACCGTTGATCCCAATCCATTTCGTAGTTTCACGGATCGGGAGTTTGAAGCATCAAAAACATTCACCATAGGAATGTAAAAATTGCGATATGTGAAATCGCGAAATGATCTGAGTCGTTGGTTCAAAGAGATTGTGGACCATTGATCCGACTCCCTTTTCAATGTATTGGAGACTGGGATTTCAGTTACCGGGAGATGGAGAGGTCAGAGACTCTCAACATCAGGAGTCCCGAAATGCCGAAATGCAAAATCGCAAAAAGCACCTTCTGTACAAGTGCCTTGTCTCAGTCGGTGGTCACACCATCGAAGAGATGAAGAGAAGAGGATGTGCAAAAAAGATCCATTTCGAAGTTTCGGGGATTGCGACATAGAGTTTCGAGACACTTGGCCATAGGAATCTCGAAATGCTGAAATGTGAAATAAAGGTAAGATTAATGAAGTTCATCTAACGATGCAGATGAAACTAAAGGATATCGGAGGGCTACTGTTGCACGTCACAGTGTAACTACCAGAAACCAATGATGCTTTATGCCACAGGATGCAAAGAGACTTATGTGTGAGTTCCAGAGGAGCTGAAGAGTTACAAGGAATCTGCCAGTGGAATGAAGACAATTCGTGAAGGAAATTGACAGCTGGATGAGGGTTGGAGCTTGTAACTCAAAAAGAGAGGGAGAACTCGACTATAACAGAGAAGACGAAGAGTCTCATATGCCAGAGAGGCTGAGGAATCTCAGCAGAACACCCAGTGATGCTGGACGCGTGGTGGGAACCACCAGAGAAGCTGAAGAGTTGCGATGATCAGGCAGAGCACTCGAGAGGTGGAGGATATTGGCATGGTGTGAGTATGCAGAGGGATTGCATGAATTTCATGCACAAGGTGCACAGAAGCTATAAGTACACGGTACAGAGAAGAGATGCGGTTGATGTTGCTCTTGGAGTTGTTGTGGAAGTTGTTGTTGAAGGTGATTCATGCGTGAAGAAGGAGGAGAGTGCAGCAGCTGAAATGCATAGAAGACAAAGGTTGCATTGAAGAGGAATGGCACACAGAGCATAAAAAGTAGAAGAATAGTCAGCACAAGTCATGTGTGCAGGAAGGCAGTGAGGCATACAGAGCAACAAAATGTTGCAAAATAGTGATGAGACTGGTAAGCTATTGTTGATCATTATATCATTGTAATAAGTTTTAGCAATTCATATTGATAATCCAGGGTGGTAGGGAGGTGCTAGAGAGGACTGTTGTCCTCATAGGTTGAAGTGGATGCTTGAACACAGGGAGTTGTAGCTTCCATCTAGTTGGTGCCAGAGAAACCAAGGAGTTGGTGCTTCCATCTAGTTGGTGCTAGAGAAACCAGGGAGTTTGTGCTTACTTCTAGTTGGTACTAGAGAAACCAGGGAGTTGGTGCTTCCTTCTAGTTGGTGCTAGAGAAACCAGAGAGTTGGTGCTCCCTTCTACTTGGTGCTAGAGAAACCAAGGAGTTGGTGCTTCCTTCTAGTGGGTGCTAGAGAAAACAGAGAGTTGGTGCTCTCAGCAAGTAGCATCTTGCAAAACTGAGGTTGTAGCCTCATTATGAGTTGGTGCTCATATGTATGACAATGTAAAGAATGTAACAATTACTTATCATATAAAGAAAAAGAGGTTTTTACCCTGTATGGGTTTCCTCGGGAAATATATGTCTCTATGTTTCTCATATATGTGACTAATGTTGAATGTGCCATTGTTTATTTCCCTGCATTATTGTGATCATCATTCAATGTTTCTGCAAAGCTTTTAAAAGAAGCATAATTGTTTAAGCACGGTAACAACTGATTCACCCCCCCCTTCTCAGTTGTCCAACAATTGGTATCAGAGCCGGTGCCTTTTATTTAAAGGTAGATTTGTAAGATTAAACATGACAAGCCATGAAGGGACTTCAGTCACTAGGCCTCCTCTATTTGATGGAACAAATTTTTCCTTCTGGAAGGTTAGAATGAGAACATACCTAATGGCCTTAGGAGCTGATGTCTGGGATGTAGTAGAGACTGGATACATAAAGCCTGTTGTGCTAGCTTCCAAGGATGATAAGTTAGAATTTATCTTTAATTCTAAGGGTATGAATGCTATCTTGAATGGACTTGCAGAAGCCAAGTTTGTGAAGGTGATGCATCTTCAAACTGCCAAAGAAATGTGGGACAAACTCCTTAGCAGTTATGAAGGTAATGAGAAGGTAAAGGATTCCAAGCTTCAAACCTACATAATACAGTTTGAACAGTTGAAGATGAAGGAAAATGAAATTGTTGGTGAATACTTTATGAGAGTAGAAGAAATGGTGAATGTAATGAAAGCGCTTGGTGAAAAAATTGAGGAACCTTCTTTAGTTCAGAAAATATTGACATCTCTCCTAGATAGGTTCAACTCAAAGGTCTCTGCCATAGAATAACTTAATGATCTAAAAACCATGTATTTTGATACACTTCTAGGAATGTTGACTACATATAAAATGAGGATAGTTACAGATAAAACCACCTCTAGAGAAGCATCATTTAAAGCAGATAAGAATGAGGATTGTGAATCTGATGAAATTGAAGAAAAATTCATGAGAAGACTAAAGAAAGGATTAGGAAAGTACCAAGGTAAGCTTCCCTTCAAATGTTTCAATTGTGGTAAGATAGGTCATTTTGCAAATAAATGTCCACACAAGAAATATGATCAAAACTTTGAAGATGAAGAGAAGCACAAATCAAGAAGATTTGATAAGAAGAAAAGTTTATGTGTAAACAATGATGACTCCCTAGAAAACTCTGATAGTAATTCTTCATGTGAAGATAAAGTAAATGATTTCATGCTTATGGCCAAAGAGGATTATATTATTGAAAGCATAGGCAGTGATTAAAATGATGAATAAGTCGTGGTTGATATGAAAGGAGAATTGATCAGTAAACTGGAAGAGATTGACAGACTAAGAATTAAGAACAGAAAGCAAAAACAATTGTTGATACAGTTTGAGAAAGATAGTAAACAGCTTGATGAAGAATTTGCCCTGCTAAAAGTGGAATTAGAAGAGGAAAAGAAAATCAAGGATATTCTGAAACATCAGCTATCAGAAAAGAGGGCAAGATCTGAAGCCCTGGAAGAAGAAGTAGTGAAAACTAGGAAAGAGATGGAGAAATTTCAAACCTTGTATCATCAAAATCTGTCAAGTATCAAAGACTCAGAAGGATTAACCACCATTCTGAATCAGAAAAGAAATCCTAAGATGAAAATTGGTTTGGGGTTTGAAGAGGGATCAAGTAATGGTCAGCCAAGAAACAAAGAACCCATCAAGTTTGTTAAATCTACAACCAATGACAACCACAAACCTGCAGAAACAAGGGAAGACAATCAGTCGCCCAGGACGAGTAAAGAAAAAGGTGCCAGTACTGAATCTGTAGAACAAAGAAATAATGTACTCCCTGCTCAAGGACATCATTAGCATGGAAGAAATCGATTTTCTCAAAGAATAAGATCATTTTCCAGGTACAAAGAATTTTTCTATGGATATTGTTTCTACTGTTCTAACTTTGGTCACAAAGCTGTAAATTGTTCCTTAAGACTTAGACATAAGCAATTAATATTTCAAAGGAATAAATACTTGCCTCAACAAAGAATGATATAGCCAAGTAACAAACCATCATAGATTGCAAATTTCCAAACTAAGTCTAGAGACATACAACTAAGGAGGTCAAGAAATAATAAACACTCAACGAGTAGCCAACGCCGTAACAACAACTTTGACCTATTGAACAATGAGGTTGAATGCTATAACTGTCACAACTTTGGCCACAAAACTACAAACTACCATCTAAAGAATTACAAAGCAGACCCAGGGATAAAGTTCTTAGATAGAAAGGCCAACACATGGAAAAGGAAAGATAGTGAAAAATGTGATCTAGTACTTTCAATTCAAAAATAAAAGGCCTCCGAGAATATAGAAAGTGGATGTTGCAAGCACATGACTGGAGACATGGATAAGCTTATGTTCATAAGTAAAAGCAAAACATAAAATGTGATCCTTGAAAATGATGAACCAGGTAAAATCAAGGATAGAGGGATGGTGAGTTTGAGTAATGACAAAGGAGATGCCTAATACATTCTACTTATGGATGGTATGAAACATAATTTTCTCAGTTCAAGTCAAAAGTGTGACAGAGGCAGTGAAGAGGTGCTCACATGCAAAGAGTGTAAGGTAAATGTAAACTCAGGACAAGTGGTGAATAAAAGTATAAGGACAATCAATAAAGTTGATGTTGAATCCTCCTCTGCAAGTAAAGAAGAAGATTCATATACATTAAAAGAATGTTTAGTTAGCATTAACCCCATGGATGAAGTAGGAGAAGAACCATGTCATAAACAAGAAGCAAAAGTCTTGAAGGTTGAGAAGGCAGACACCCAAAGCAAGTTCTTAAACAACTCCATGACTTAGGATAAGATATTGGATAGTCAGAGATCACCAAATGACAAATCTAGTATTGGATATAACAAAGGAAAAATCAGTACTCCTAAGAAACCTGGAAAAAGTCCTTCATTTGTGAGAAAGAAAAGCAGGTTTGAGAGTGGGTGTAGCGGTTTTCTCTTGTGATTGAACATGGACATAAAACCTTGGATTGTATGCATCATGGAAGAAATATGAAATTTCAGCATTAGAAATCGAACAGAATCAATTGGGAGATCCAATGGTTGTTTGAACAGTAGCAAGCAACAATTACGCAAAGTGTCAGTGGGATAGCAGCCTCTTCAACAACAACATTTTGTTTTACAAAATGATATACATGTCATCCTGTAGAGATAACAAGAGGAAAGATCTTGTCAAGGAAAGTTAAACTTTAGGAACAAAATGGGAAAAGAGTCAGAAGAAGAGATATAACAGTGACAGGGGGAGTCATCCACTCATGAGAAGAAAAGGTTGATGAAGGAGTTTGAGTAAGAGAGGTGAGCAATTTTGAGTATCCTATAGAGGATCCAGTGGAAGATGAAGATGAACAGGACCAAGAATCAGAAAAAGAAGACTTTGGTTTGGATACAAACATCCACAGGCCTCAAATAAGAGAGTCCTTCCTAATAGGGGGAGTTTGTTCTGGTCTTAATATCTGATACCACCTAAAAATACTGCCACAACTCAGGGGGAGCATGTTCTCTTTGACATTGATGTCAAAGGGGGAGAAAAGAATTCGGGTGATTTAGTTGCCATAAATGCCAAAGGGGGAGATTGTTGGCAAATGTTTAACATGCAGCATATGCTTGTCATTGATGGCAAGTACATCAACGAAGATGGCATGAGTACAGGAATGTAACAGATGGGAATTATGGGAAGACGTTGTAGAGAAAATTCGAATAAGCTCAGAAGAGATAGTGTAGAGGATTGTTGGTAGTTCATCGATCGCAGGATTGTTGGGAGATCATCGACGGCAAGGTCAGAGTAAGCATCGATGGAAAAACAAGAACAAAGTAAGCTCGGGAGGAGAAGAATTTCTGATCGTTGGATCCCATTCAAAATTCCTGAAAGAAGGAGGACCGTCAGATCTATTAGTAGACAAGAAGAACGCGCAGAAGAGGAGGAAAGATCTCGGGCATTAGATACGAGCGTGGGTTCCGACTGTCATTGGATCAAGGAGAACCTGCACGTTCTTTAAAGTGAAAGGAGTAGCAGGCTCACAAAATCCCAAAAGAAGGAGGACCGTCCTTCTTCAGGAAGGACATGTGAACATAGATCAACATTTCATTGACTAGAAAGTCAAAGGAATGAAATGCTCCAACCCTTCAACTCGCGAAATCGTGATATGCGAAACCATGATATAATCTCGACCGTTGGATCAAGGACAAATGTGCACCGTTGATCAGGCATGAAGAAGGCCTATGAAGTGTCGAAATCACGACAAAATATGGACCGTTGGGTCCATAGGACATGTGGTGAAATATCATCATTTCGCTGACTACAAGTCAAAGGCTCCAACCTTTCACCTCTCGAACTCGCAATATGTGAAATTGCGAAATAATCTGAGCCGTCAGATCAAGGTTTGATCTAGACTGTTGATCCCACTCCATTTCATAGTTTTACGAATCGCGACTTGAAGAGGAAAGAAATAGTACCACAGGAATACCAAAATCGCGATATGTGAAATCGTGAAATGATTTGAGCCGTTAGATCAAGGTTTGATCTGGACCGTTGATCCCACTCCATTTCAGAGTTTCGTGGATCGGGAGTTGGAAGCATCAAAAACATTCACCACAGGAATGCCGAAATCATGATATGTGAAATCACGAAATGATCTGAGTCGTTGGTTCGAAGAGATTGTGTACCATTGATCCAACTCCGTTTTCAATGTATTGGAGACTAGGATTTCAGTTATCGGGAGATGGAGAGGTTAGAGACTCTCAACATCAGGAGTCCCGAAATGACGAAATGTGAAATCATGAAAGGCACCTTCTAGAAAAGTGCTTGGTCTCAGCCAGTGGTCACACCATCAAAGAGATGAAGAGAAGAGGACGTGCAGAAAAGCTCTGTTTTGGAGTTTCAGGGATCGCGACATAAAGTGTCAAGACGCTTGGCCATAGAAATCCTGAAATGAAGAAATGTGAAATAAAGGTAAGATTAATGAAGTTCATCTAATGGTGCAGATGAAACTGAAGGATATTGGAGGTCTATTGTTTCACGTCACAGTGTAACTACCAGAAACCACTCATGGTTTATGCCAGAGGATGTGAAGAGACTTCTGTGTGATTTCCAGAGGAGCTGAAGAGTTACAAGGAATCTTCCAGTGGAATGAAAACGATCCATGAAGAAAATTCATAGTTGGATGAGGGTTGGAGCTCGTAACTGAAACAGAGAGGGAGAGCTTGACTGTAACAAAGAATACAAAGAGTCTCATCTTCCAGAGAGGCTGAGGAATCTCAACAGAACATCCAGTGATGTTGGACGCATGGTGGGAACCACCAGAGAAGCTAAAGAGTTGCAATGATCAGGCAGAGCACTCCAGAGGTGGAGGATATCGATGCGGTGTGAGTATGCAGAGGGATTGTGTGCATTGCATGCACAAGGTGCACAAAATCTATAAGTACATGGTACAGAGAAAAGATGCGGTTGTTGTTGTTATTGGAGTTGTTGTGGAAGCTATTGTTGAAGGTGATTCATGCGTGAAGAAGGAGGAGAGTGCAGCAGTTGAAATGCACAGAAGCCAAAGGGTACATTGAAGAGGAATGGCGCACAGAGCATAAAAAGTAGAAGAACAGACAACGCAAGTCATGTGTGTAGGAAGGCAGTGAGGCAGACAGAGAAAAAAAATGTTGCAAAACAGTGACGAGACTGGTAAGATGTTGTTGATCATTATATCACTGTAATAAGTTTCAGAAATTCATATTGATAATCTAGGGTGGTAGGGAGGTGCTAGAGAGGAATATTGTCCTGATAGGTTCAAGTGGGTGCTTGAACACAGGGAGTTGTAGCTTCCATCTAGTTGGTGCTAGAGAAACCAGGAAGTTGGTGCTTTCATCTAGTTGGTGCTAGAGAAACCAGGGAGTTCGTGCTTCCTTCTAGTGGGTGCTAGAGAAACCAGGGAGTTGGTGCTTCCTTCTAGTTGGTGCTAGAGAAACCAGGGAGTTGGTGCTTCCTTCTAGTTGGTGCTAGAGAAACCACAGAGTTGGCGCTTCCTTCTAGTGGGTGCTAGAGAAAACAGAGAGTTGGTGCTCTCGGCAAGTACCAGCTTGCAAAACTAAGGTTGTAGCCTCATTATGAGTTGGTGATCATATGTATGATAATGTAAAGAATGTAACTATTACTTATCATATAAAGAAAAAGAGGTTCTTACCCTGTATGGGTTTTCTCGGGAAATATTTGTCTCCATGTTTCTCATAAATGTGACTGATGCTGAATGTGCCATTGTTTATTTCCCTGCATTATTGTGATCATCATTCAATGTTTCTGCAAAGAGTTTAAAAGAAGCATAATTGTTTAAGCATGGTAACAACTGATTCACCCCCCCCCGTCCCAGTTGTCTAACAATTGGTATCAGAGTCGGTGCCTTTTATTTAAAGGTAGATTTGTAATCTTAAACATGACAAGCCATGAAGGGACTTCAGTCACTACGCCTCCTCTATTTGATGGAACGAATTTTTCCTTCTGGAAGGTTAGAATGAGAACATACCTAATGGCCTTAGGAGCTGATGTCTGGGATGTAGTAGAGAATAGATACATAAATCCTGTTGCACTAGGTTCAAAGGATGATAAGTTAGAATTTATCTTTAATGCTAAGGGTATGAATGCTATCTTGAATGGATTTGCAAAAGTCGAGTTTGTGAAGGTGATGCATCTTCAAACTGCCAAAGAAATGTGGGACAAAATCATTAGCAGTTATGAAGGTAATGAGAAGGTAAAGGATGCCAAGCTTCAAACCTACAAAATATAGTTTGAACAAATGAAGATGAAGGAATATGAAACTGTTGGTAAATACTTTCTGAGTGTAGAAGAAATGGTGAATGAAATGAAAGCGCTTGGTGAAAAAATTGAGGAACCTTCTTTAGTTCAGAAAATCTTGAGATCTCTCCCAGATAGGTTCAACCCGAAGGTCTCTGCCATAGAAGAACTTAATGATCTAAAAAAAATGTATTTTGATCAACTTTTAGGAACGTTGAATGCATATGAAATGAGGATAGTTACAAATAAAACCACCTTTAGAGAAGCATCATTTAAAGAAGATAAGAATGAGGATTGTGAATCTGATGAAATTGAAGAAAAATTCGTGAGAAGACTAAATAAAGGATCAGGAAAGTACCAAGGTAAGCTGCCCTTCAATTTTTTCAACTGTGGTAAGATAGGTCATTTTGCAAATAAATGTCCACACAAGAAACATGATCAAAACTCTGAAGATGAAGAGAAGCACAAATCAAGAAGATTTGATACGAAGAAAATTTTATGTGTAAACAATGATGACTCCTCTGAAGAGAAGTCGTGGTTGATATGAAAGGAGAACTGATCAGTAAACTGGAAGAGATTGACAGACTAAGAATTAAGAACAGAAAGCAAAAACAATTGCTGATACAGTTTGAGAAAGACAGTAAACAGCCTGATGAAGACTTTGCCTTGCTAAAATTGGAATTAGAAGGGGCAAAGAAAATCAAGGATATTCTTAAACATCAGCTATCAGAAAAGAGGGAAAGATCTGAATCCCTAGAAGAAGAAGTAGTGAAAACTAGGAAAGAGATGGAGAAGTTTCAAACCTTGTATCATCAAAATCTGTCAAGTATCAAAGCCTCAGAAGGATTAACCACCATTCTGAATCAGCAAAGAAATCCAAAGCTGAAAAATGGTTTGGGGTTTGAAGAGGGATCAAGTAATGGTCAGCCAAGAAACAAACAACCCATCAAGTTTGTTAAATCTACAACCAATGAAAACCACAAACCTGCAGAAACAAAGGAAGACAATCAGTCGCCTAGGACGAGTAAATAAAAAGGTGCCAAGACTGAATCTATAGAACAAAGAAATAATGTACTCCCTGCTCAAGGACATCATCATCATGGAAGAAATCGATTTTCTCAAAGAAGACAATCATTTTCCAGGTACAAATAATTTTTCTATGGATATTGTTTCTACTGTTCTAACTTTGGTCACAAAGCTGTAAATTGTTCCTTAAGACTTAGACATAAGCAATTAATATTTCAAAGGAATAAATGCTTGCCTCAACAAAGAATGATACAGCCAAGTAACAAACCATCACAGAATGCAAATTTCCAAACTAAGTCTAGAGACATACAACTGAGGTCAAGAAATAATAAACAGTCAATGAGTAGACAGCGCCACAACAACAACTTTGACCTATTGAACAATGAGGTTGAATGCTATCACTGTCACAAATTTGGCCACAAAGCTGCAAACTACCATCTGAAGAATTACAAAGTAGACCCAAGGATAAAGTTCTTAGATAGAAAGGCCGGCACATGGAAAAGGAAAGATAGTGAAAAATGTGATCTAGCACTTTCAATTCAAAAACAAAAGTCCTCTGAGAATATAGAAAGTGGATGTTGCAAGCACATTCCTGGAGACATAGCTTCAGAAAAACAGAAAATGTGATCCTTGAAAATGATGAACCAGGTAAAATCAAGGATAGAGGGATGGTGAGTTTGAGTAATGACAAAGGAGATGCCCAATACGTTCTACTTATGGATGGTCTGAAACATAATTCACTCAGTTCAAGTCAAAATTTTGACAGAGGCAGTGAAGAGGTGCTCACATCCAAAGAGTGTAAGGTAAATGTAAACTCGGGACAAGTGGTGAATAAGAGTATAAGGACAATCAATAAAGTTGATGTTGAATCCTCCCCTGCAAGTAAAGAAGAATATTCAGATACATTAAAAGAATGTTCGATTAGCATTAACCCCATGGATGAAGTAGGAGAAGAACCATGTCATAAACAAGAAGCAAAAGTCTTGAAGGTTGAGAAGGCAGACACCCAAAGCAATTTCTTAAACAACACCATGACCCAGGATAAGATCTTGGATAGTCAGAGATCACCAAATGACAAATCTGGTATTGGATATAACAAAGGAAAAATCAGTACTCCTAAGAAACCTGGAACAAGTCCTTCATTTGTGAGAAAGAAAAGAAGGTTTGAGAGTGGGTGTAGTAGTTTTCTCTTGTGATTGAACATGGACATAAAACCTTGGATTGTATGCATCATGGAAGAAATATGAAATTGCAGCGTTAAAAATTTAAGAGAATCAATGGGGAGATCCAAGGGTTGTTTGAAAAGTAGAAGCAACAATTATGCAGAGTGTCAGTGGGATAGCATCCTCTTCAACAATAGCATTTTGTTTTACAAAATGATATACATGACATCCTGTAGAGATAACAAGAGGAAATATCTTGTCAAGGAAAGTTAACCTTTAGGAACAAAAGGGGAAAAAAGTCAGAAGCAAAGAGATAACAGTGACAGTGGGATTCATCCACTCATGAGAAGAAAAGGTTGATGAAGGAGTCTGAGTAAGAGAGGTGAGAAATTTTGAGTATTCTACAAAAGATACAATGGAAGCTGAAGATTAACTGGTCCAAGAATACAAAAAAAAAGACGATGGTTTGGATATAAACATCTGCAGGCCTCAAATAAGAGAGTCCTTCCTGTTAGGGGGAGTTTGTGTTGGTCTTAATATCTGATACCTCCTAAAAATACTGCCACATCTCAGGGGGAGCATGTTCTCTTTGACATTGATGTCAAAGGGGGAGAAAAGAATTCGGGTGCCTTAGTTTCCATCAATGCCAAAGGGGGAGATTGTTGGAAAATGTTTAACACGCAGCGTATGCTTGTCATTGATGGCAAGTACAACAACGAATATTTCATGAGTATAGGAAGTATGTAACAGACGGGCATTATGGGAAGACGCTACAGAGAAAATTCAAATAATTTCAGAAGAGATAGTGCAGAGGATTGTTGGCAGATCATCGATGGCAAGATTGTTGGGAGATCTTCGATGGCAAGGTCAGAGTAAGCATAGATGGAAAAACAGGAACAAAGTAAGGTCAGGAGGAGAATCATTTATGATCGTTGGATCCCATTCAAAATTTCTGAAAGAAGGAGGACTGTTAGATATGTTAGTAGACAAGAAGAATGCACAGAAGAGGAGGATAGATCTCGGGCATTAGATCTGAGCGTGGGGTCCGACTATCGTTGGATCAAGGAGAAACTGCACATTCTTTAAAGTGCAAAGAGTAGCAAGCTCAAAAAAACCCAAAAGAAGTAGAACCATCCATCTTTAGGCATGACACATGGACACAGATCAACATTTCATTGACTAGAAAGTCAAAGGAATGAAATGCTCCAACCCTTCAACTCGCGAAATCGCGATATGTGAAACCATGATATAATCTCGACCATTGGATCAAGGAAAAACGTGGACCATTGATTAGACATGAAGAGGGCTTGTGAAGTGTCGAAATCACGACAAAATCTGGACCATTGGGTCCATAGGACACGTGGCAAAAGATCATCATTTCGCTGACTAGAAAGTCAAAGGCTCTAACCTTTCACCTCTCGAACTCGTGATATGCAAAATCGAAAAATAATCTGAGCCATCAGATCAAGGTTTGATCTGGACCATTGATCCCACTCCATTTCATAGTTTCATGAATCGTGACTTGAAGAGGCAAGAAACAGTACCACAGGAATACCAAAATCATGATATGCAAAATCGTGAAATTATTTGAGTTGTCAGATCAAGGTTTGATCTAGACCATTGATCCCACTCCATTTTGGAGTTTCGTGGATCGAGAGTTGGAAGCATCAAAAACATTCACCACAGGAATGCCAAAATCGGGATATGCAAAATCATGAAATGATCTAAGCCGTTGGTTCGAAGAGATTGTGGACCATTGATCCGACTCTCGTTTCAATGTATTGGAGACTGAGATTTCGGTTACTGGGAGATGGAGAGGTCAGAGACTCTCAACATCAGGAGTTCGGAAATGATGAAATGCAAAATCGTGAAAAGCACCTTCTAGACAAGCGCTTGGTCTCAGCCAATGTTCACACCATTGAATAGCTGAAGAGAAGAGGACGTGTAGAAAAGATCTGTTTTGGAGTTTCGGGGATCGCAACATAGAGTGTCGAGACACTTGGCTACAGGAATCCCAAAATGTCAAAATGTGAAATAAAGGAAAGATTAATGAAGTTCATCTAACGGTGCAGATGAAACTGAAGGAGATCGGAGGGATATTGTTGCATGTCACAGTGTAACTGCCAGAAACCACTGATGGTTTCTGCAAGAGGATGCGAAGAGACTTCTGTGTGAGTTCCAGAGGACCTGAAGAGTTACAAGGAATCTTCCATTGGAATGAAGAGAATTCATGAAGGAAATTGACAGCTGGATGAGGCTTGGAGCTCATAACTGAAACAGAGAGGGAGAGCTCAACTGTAATAGAGAAGATGAAGAGTCTCGTCTCCCAAAGAGGCTGAGGAATCTCAACAGAACACCCAGTGATGCAAGACACATGGTGGGAACCACCAGAGAAGCTGAAGAGTTGCGATGATCAGGCAGAGCACTCGAGAGGTGGAGGATATCGACATGGTGTGAGTATGCAGAGGGATTGTGCACATTCCATGCATAAGGTGCACAGAAGCTATAAGTACATGGTACAGAGAAGAGATGTAGTTGTTGTTGCTGTTGGAGTTGCTATGGAAGTTGTTGTTGAAGGTGATTCATGCGTGAAGAAGGAGGAGAGTGCACCAACTAAAATGCACAGAATACAAACGGTGTGTTGAAGAGGAATGGCACACGGAGAATAAAAAGTAGAAGAATAGTCAGCGCAAGTCATGTGTGCAGGAAGGCAGTGAGGCAGACAGAGCAACAAAATGTTGCGGAACAGTGATGAGACTGGTAAGTTGTTGTTGATCATTATATCACTGTAATAAGTTTTAGTAATTCATATTGATAATCCAAGGTGGTAGGGAGGTGCTAGGGAGGATCGTTGTCCTCATAGGTTCAAGTGGGTGCTTGAACATAGGGAGTTCTAGCTTCCATCTAGTTGGTGCTAGAGAAATCAGGGAGTTGGTGCTTCCTTCTAGTTGGTGCTAGAGAAACTAGGGAGTTGGTGCTTCCTTCTAGTTGGTGCTAGAGAAACCATGGAGTTGGTGATTCCTTCTAGTTGGTGCTAGAGAAACCAGGGAGTTGGTGCTTCCTTCTAGTGGGTGCTAGAGAAACCAGGGAGTTGGTGCTTCCTTCTAGTGGGTGCTAGAGAAAACAAAGAGTT
>JZKD02S1455352.1:79407-97841 GCA_000966675.3 Picea glauca
TAAGTTGAAACTGTAAAATGCAGCGGAAACAAGCTTGTTGGAATGGTGGCGGCTTATCTCTGAGAAGAGATGTGATGGTTGCACTCATTCACAAGAAGATGATTACAATGAGGCTTTGAAGGAATTTTTACAATAAAAAGGAATGAAAAAAACCCCAGACATCCAAAAACCTAACCCTAAGAGATGAAGCACCAAAAGTCATGTGGGCCCCGTTTGGGTAAGTTAGTACATTAACTTCCCGGGGTCATAACTTTTGCATACGATATCCATTTTAGGCGTATGATAACCCATTGAAAAGGTATTTTTGAGGAGATTCATTTTGGGGTCTCAATCATGACTTATTCTATAATTGAGAATATTTATCCCAAAAAACTTTCATTTAGGCCCTCAAAATGGCCCCAGAAGTTAAAACTGCTAAAAATAGTAAATTGCCAAAATTGCCAGAAAATTGTTTTGAGCCAGTTGGAAAAGTTGGGTGGCCACCAATATCCACCTGGATAAATCCTCCATCCTTATGAAGCAATGGTCTCCATTGCATTGAGGTCCCCCATCAGATGAGGAAATTTCTGTTGAATTTGGCCCTGGGTGAGCCACTTGCCTTGGTCCAGGAGCTGCCTTCTTTGACAACTCGATAAAGATGAATCCTTTGTTGTCACATGCCCTTGATTTGTGTGTCCACTATCTGATCATTGGATTCCTTTTGTATGAAGTTGGGGTTGAGATCTATTGGTTTCAGTTGTTCTTCTACTTCTGAGGTGTCCAATAATGGTGAGAAATAAGGGCGAAGGAGATCCATGTTGAACACTGGGTGCAGGCCAAGGAAAGGAGGAATGTTGAGCTAAAAGGAATTATCCCCCATGACCTTGGTGATGGTGTACGACCCATAACGAAGTGGGAGAAGCTTCTGATGGGGTCCTGTAAGGCGTTATTTTTCTCCCACCTGAAACTTGTGTGGCACTCGATGTTGATCATGGCATTGTTTGTACTTGTCATTGGACTTTTATAGGATATCCTGAACCTGTTGGCAGATGTGTTGGATCCACTCAATGAACTAGGTGGCTTTTTCAGCTTCAATTGGAGAAGGAGATGAGTTGGTCGAGGTGAACGCAAGGGGAAGTGCAACATCTATGGGACCCAATGGTTGGAATCCCAACCCCACCTAAAAGGGGCTATGGTCGGTTGAGCTATGCAAGGCTCAATTGTAGCTATGATGGACATAGGGAAGGCTCTCATCCCATGTGCAAGGGTGTTGTGAATTATACATGTGAAGGATATGCACAATCATTCGATTTACGACCTCGGTTTGGCCATCTGTCTGAGGGTGGAAGGTCATGGATTTGGTGATCTTGGTGTCCATCAGTGACCAGAGGCTCGAACAGAATGTGTTGATAAATCAACTATCCTGATCTAAGACAATGGTTTGTGGGATTCCAAAATGTACCCAGACTCGTTCAAAGAAGAGCTTGACAGTGGCCTCTGCTGTGATGTTCTTCTTGCAGGCAACCAAAATTTCCATCTTAGAAAAGCGATCAACAACCACAAAAGCACAGTCATTTCCTCACTAGGTGGATGGGAGGCTCGACATGTAGTCCATTGAGATGGATTCCCATGGCCTGTCAGTAGTAGGAAGAGGGGTGTATAGGCCCTTTTTCTTAGCGGTCAGTTGGACAATTGCGTAGGCAGTGCAGGACCTGATATACTTGCCTACCTCCTGTCGAAGTTTCGACCAGTAGAAATGTTTATGTAGTATCGCCATTGTCTTTTCGATGCTGGAGTGTCCTACCACCCGACTGCAGTGGGCTTCTCAGATCAGCTTCGCTTGCTTGCTTGCTTGATGGAACAAATATATGGCCTAGACGACACAACAACCCATCCTGAAGATGGAAATTATCGACAACTACATTTCCCCCCAACATTTGGAAGGTGGTAGCGAAGTCTGGGTCTGTCTCATAGAGTTGGGGCCATCCATAGGTCTTATGGCCACAAGATTCCAGCACCGTGGTGAGTTTCATGACTGGCGGTATGTTGAGGCAATCAAGGAAATGATTGGTGCTTCCTTTTTTATACTTGATGTTGAGGTGGAATTGCTACAAGTATGTGGACCACTTTTGATGGAAATCATTCTACAATTTTCCTTGTGTATGAATCAACTGCAGTGGCTTATGATTAGTGTGGATGATTGTCTCCTTCCCAAGAATGTAGTGTCTCCACTGGTGGCAGGCTTGCACAATGGAGTACATTTCTTTGTCATAAGTAGGGTACTTATGGAAAACATTTGATAGTGTCTCACTATGATAGGCCACGGGGTGGCTGTGTTGAATGAGAACAGTGCCCACGACATAGTTTGAAGCATCTGTCTCGATCTCAAAGGGTTGTTGTTGGTATGGGAGTAAAATTATTGGGGTTGAGCACAAGCACTGCTTTAAATCATCGAATGCTTGTTTTTGGGACCGGCCCCACACAAATTTCTCCTTACCACCACCCCTGGTTATTTGGCTGAGGGCCCATGAAATATGGGAGAATCCCAACATGAACCTGTAGTAGAAATTGTCAAGGCCTAAGAAGATTTAAAGCTCAGTGAGTGTGGTTGGGGCTGGCCAGTCACAGATGACTTGGATCTTGGTTGGATCCACATGTATGCCATGCTAATCAACGATGTAGCCCAGGTAATGGACCCTAACCATGTCGAAGGATCATTTTACCAAGTTGGCATATATCTTGTGCTATCGTAGGGTGTGCAGAACCTGTTGAATATGTTGCAAGTGTTCGGCACAAGTCTTGCTGTAAATGAGAATGTCATCCAGATGCACCACTACAAAATTATTAGTGAATGATCATAGGATATCATCCATCAACCTCATGAAAGTGGCTAGCACATTTATCAAATCAAAGGGCATGAAAAACCATTCAAAAATGCCTTCCTTTGACTTGAAGGCGGTCTTCCATACATCTGTCTGTTCTATCGGGACCTGGTAGTAGCCAGACTTCAGATCAATCTTACTAAATTATTTGGCCCTCGTGAGTTGATCAAGGAGGTCATCGATTCGGGGAATCGGGTATCAGTTTCTGACTGTGATTTTATTTAGAGCCCAGTAATCAATGCAGAGTCGCCAGGTTCCATCTTTCTTCTGTACCAGCATGATTGGGCTCTTGCAAGGTGATGACATGGAATGGATGTGCCCCTTGTGGAGACATTCCTGGATCTATCACTTGATATCCTCATTCTCTAAAAGAGAGAAACAATAGACTATCCCATTGGGAAAAGGTGCATCGAGGGTCACATCGATGGGGTTCTTGACCTGGAAGTGCAAAGGTACCCCGGTAGGTGAGGAGAATATATCTGAGTATTCTTCCATGACCTTATCTACTTTCTTCTGCTGTGTGGAGAGGTCGGCTGTAAAGACCCTGGATATGGTTGTGACCTTTCACTTATTCTGAGAGTGAATCACAAAGAATACAAACTTCCTCATTTGAGAGATGACCTTCCTGCATTGCTTAGCAGAGATCAAGGAAATAACACTAGATGGGACTGCCTCGGGTATCCTGTACAATTTCTTGTTCAAAGTAATAATAACACTACAAGGCCTAGACTCATATACAACATGGCATTTCCATAAATAAGGTTTTCCCAAAAGAACATCACAAACTTCGAGAGGTGTAACATCACACAATACCTCATCTTTGAAGGGCTTGATGTCATACGACACTCATCACTTTTGCTTGATGCGGAGATCTTTTCCTTGGCAGAGCCATCCAATGGTGTAGGGTTGTGGGTACGGTGTTGTCAACAGGGCCAACCGCTTGACGACCTCTATTGAGATGAGGTTCTTCTGGCTACCTAATGCAGGAGCATCGCTCCAAGCCAGCTACACGACATCCAGCCAACACATCAAAGTGCGCATTCAATGGAAGGAGAGAGACCCAACCCTTTCATTTTTCAAAATTTGAAAATTACCTTAAATGGTTGTAAGGCTGAGACATAGATCCGATTCAGACTAGACAGCCATTCAATGTAATTGAATGTAAATTAATGACATTTGGTGAGATGGAGGGAAGAGCTCGAGGAGCCCCTCTTTGTAAAAATGTTTTCTTTGAATCTATATTTAGTTAGGGAGAGTAGAACAAAAAGAATAGGAAAAAGAGAGGGAGTTGAGACTCTGTTGTAGTCCAAGCTCGAACACATTGTAATTAGACATTAATGTTAATACAAAATAGTTTTTCTTGCATATGTGTTTTCTATCTGTTTATGTGTCTTTTATGAATGTTGTGTGTCCATTCATGCTATAGATGTATGTTAAGCTCCATATGTAGGAGATATATAGGTTTTCCTATCTATGAGTTCTTTGATTTCAGGTTTGGGTTCTCTGAGGCTTCATGCAAGAGGTTGCATGACAAGATATTATGGGTTCTACAAGCTAGTGCAAGGGGTGCACTTCTGAATTCTATAGAGTTTAGACAAAGACATGATAGAAGGACACACCAACTAAAGTCACTGAATTAGGGAGGAGCCTCAAGGTTGTTGAACACCTTGGAGGTTGAACTGTGCAGAGGAGGGCACAGAGGGAAGACAAAATGTCTGAGGTTCTATAGAGCTCTACTAGGAGGGCATCGAGCGAGTGCAAGGAGTGCACAGGAGGAACTTTGTTTTGATTTCAGGGAAGACAGAACGTCTGAAGTTTTGTGAATCTCTGCCAAGAGGGCATTGAGAAAGTGCATAGAGTGCACAGAAGAATTCTATTTTGAGTTCAGAGAGAAAACAGAATCACTGAGGATTATGTGGAAGATATTCCAGGAGGGCATTGAGTAGCTGCATAGAGTGCACAGAAGGACTCTTTTCGAGTTCTGTTGGAAAGAGAAGTGTCAAGGAGAGACACTCATAGAGTTACTGAATACTCTGTTAATATCAACAAGGAGGGCTTGAGTAGAAGGTCATCAGGAGGACACCAAATTTCCCTTTGAGGACACAGAAGGGTGAGTCCCCTAGAGGCTCAGGTAAACAAAGCTTAGGAAGGATAGTGACTTAGTGCACTGAGTAAAAACAAAGTGAGAAGAAGATCGAGAAACACTTTGAGGTTTCACAATCGACAAAGATCAGGAGGGATAGCATTCCTAGAATGTAGACGATATCCAAAGGAATTGAGCTTGCAGAGGAAGCAAAGGTTGAGGCCTTCGAAAACTTGAAAGTATTCCAAGTCCGGAAGGAGGTGAGAAAGCTCAAGAGGGAGCTACAATAGTTTTTGGATCAGTGATAGAAGGTTGGATCTGGACTGTCGAAGTTATGTCCAGACAACAGAAGGAGGGTGCCAAGTCATTGGCCAGAAGTCCTTGAGAAGCAGAGGCGGATGGTCAGAATTCTCTGTGGAGAACTCGCAAAATCCCTTGGACCATTGGATCTCATAGATCTGTGAGAAGGTTAAGGTTGAGTGTCTTTTATCATTCAGGAGATCGTAAGGAGTAGCGAACATTGGATGAGAAGCAACAGGAGTCGTTGACTCCCATTTGGAGTGGAATTTCGGCATTTTGGCATTTCGGGGTTCGGAAAGTAGAGGAGCCTGTGATTTTGGAATTGAGAGTTTCAAACTCCCAGTTTGTGAAATCCCAAAAGATCTAGAGTTGTCAGATCAAGGAAGATCTCAGTTGTAGATCACGTGGGAGGTGAGGCTTCAGGAATTTGGGAATCAGAGTTTCGAAATGTAAGGAAACTCTCTGCTATGGATTTTTGCAAGTCACGAAATCCTGAAGAGTGAAAGGAAAAATTATTGAAAGGTTGAGGGACAATAGTCGTTGGGCCCCAATCGGGTTTTGGGGTTTTAGGACTCAAGAGGTAGAGTTGCATGGTCAACACAACTCTTGAAATCATGAAGAGAGAAATGCCGAAAGGTGGGTCCCAAGTATCAGTCAAAGGATACATGTGGCGGAAGTCAAAGAAGTGGTCAAGGTTCAGCAAAAATCTCAAAAGGTCGTCGATCTCACTAAAGGAGAAATTTTGGAATTCATGGAATCATAAGGGAAGAGGAACAATTGTTGGTTGTTTGCTCAAGTCCTGAAAAACCAAAATTAGTGGGCAACAAGTGGCGTGTGTTCGACGCATTGAAGGAATCAACCTTTGTTGACATTTCAAGTTTCAGAGGTTAAAGGGTCAAGGAACTTACATCAGGATTTGCGAAGTCGCAAAATCCAAAATTCCTTTTTCGATAAAAGTCCCGATCATATTTGTTGATCAGGTGTGTAGATTTAGCACCCTGTGTTTGATCACGCAGGCATAACTCATAAGGACCTGTGGATACACCCTTATGTGTGTGAGATATTCCCTGTGGGGAAAATCGAAGAGTCAATCTGACTCAGGGAAAGGTTTAGAATGATCCTAAGACCGGGAGGTCACACAGAACCTGTTGAGGCAAGGGGGGTCTACATCACTACCACTATCAATGATGAAGTGTAGCAGGGTGCCTTTTACCCACATCTATGAATGGAAGAGGCACTCTCCTTCTTCTAGCTCTTCTGGTTCACCAAGATGGAGCTTGGTGGTAGAAACGGTAGCACTGGGTTCCGTGTCAATGATCCATATTCCCCTTTCTGGTTCTGGCTCAGAGTAAGAACCCGCATCTGATTCAGAGGCTTTCACTTCGGCAACCAACAACTACTTTGAGCGACATTTAGTAGTGTTATTCCAAGGGCTCTTATGGAAGTCGCACCACTTCTTGATATCTTTCTTTGTCTATCTGGTGCCCTTCTTTACTTGTGGCTTGAACTAGTTGTCCTTACACCGTCCATATTTTCTTTGTCCTTTGTTTTGTGGGTTGGGGCCATCCTTTCCTGGATTTTTTTTTGAGGGGTTCCCAGGCCCAAATTGTAGCATCTTTTGTTTGAGCTTCTGCTCGATTTTGACGGCATATCGGTAGGCCATGCCCAAGGATGAGATGTCCAGAAATTCCATTTTTGTCTGGATGTATCTATGCAAAGCACCGTAATACTTGAGCACCAGATGTCGCTCTGAATCTTTGATACCCATCTTGGTGCGCAAGGTATGGAAGATATTTGTGAAATTTGGCACTACTTGGTTTATTTCTTGCCACAGTGTAGTCCATTTGGTATACAAGTTGTCATAACTTTCGACAAGGTAGTATTGTTCCTTAATAGCATCCCTGAAGGATTCCCAAGTGGTTTTGACTGTAAATAATGAGGGCTCCTATGTTTCCTTTTGCTCACAGAAGGTTTCCCACCAATATTTGACATGGGGAACGACTTTGAGGAGAGTAAAAGTAATATTTACTCTATTTGAAAAGTTATGAATAGAAAAATACCCTTTTGGTAGATTCAAACACTTGTCTACAACATCTGTGTCTATCTGACCTTCAAATATAGGAATATAGAAGTTTATTTGTACCTTGAAGGGGGTGGTGCCTCTGCTCAAATAATATATGTCACCTGTTGGTAGCCACCAGAGGATTTGCGCAAAACTATCCATCATATCATTCCTTTTTTGAGTGAGGGCTTCCTCAATCAACAGTTTGAAAGGATCTCATGTCCCATCATCTTTCTTTTCTCCTCGTTGGGGACATGCATTAAGACGACAAGGAGAAGACCGCTCTGATACCACTGATCCGAATTTTATGAGAAGAATGAAATGAATACAAATTATTAATAGGTACTTAACACAAAATAATAGAGATACAGTAAAATTGGTTTTCTATTCAATAAGGAAATAATCTGAAACTGTAAAATGCAGCGAAAACAAGCTTGTTGGAATGGTGGCAGCTTATCTCTGAGAAGAGATGTGATGGTTGCACTCATTCACAAGAAGATGATTAAAATGAGGCTTTGAAGGCATTTTTACAATAAACACGAATGCCCAAAACCCTAGACATCCAAAAAATTAACCCTAGGATATGAAGCACCAAAAATCATGTGGGCCCCGTTTGAGTAAGTTAGTACATTAACTTCTCGAGGTCGTAACTTTTGCATATGATCTCCATTTTAGACGTATGATAGCCCGTTGGAAAGGTATCATCAAGGAGATTAATTATAGGAACTCAATAATTCCTTCAACTATAATTGAGAATCTAGATCCCAAAAAAACTTCATTTAGGCCCTTAAAATGGCCCTGGAAGTTAAAACTACTAAAAATAGTAAATGGCCAAAATTGCCAGAAAACTATTTTGAGCTAGTTGGAAAAGGTGGGTGTCCACCGATATCCACCTGGATCATAAATATACTCCCAAAATTATATAATCAATAAATTATGCTCCCAAAATTTTCCTCATCAAAGGTTAGAAAAGATTAATCAAATGATTGCATGCAAATATAGTAAGGGTGAATTAAATGGGATCGATGATGATTTATTTGATCATTCTTTGCCATGTTGGCAGAGGGCCTCTCACTTCAAAATTTCAACCATTGATGTTTTGGCATGCAACATTAATCATGTTACCAACATGCAAGGAAACAAAAAACTTTTAAGCCTCTCTCAATTGAGATTACCAGAGCCAAACTGTTGGAAAAGCACAAATGAAGTAGAAGGTTCAAAAGTGCCCACACTCTACTTATTGTTAACTACCAAAATCTAAAAACATGCTATCCCAAATTGTGGAAAACCTTGAACACTAGGTAAACATCATCAAACATACTCTTGATCTCTTTCATAATTGCTTAGGATTAAAATGAAATTTAAAGTGGGGGAACAAAGTAGGGAGGTAGAGAAGAGAGGGGATGAAGGACTCCTTATGAGTATTCAAGATGTGTATTCCGGTCTCTATAATCATAAAATTTTACTATTTTAGAAATGATGACATTTAATTCAATGTTGTATAGGTGTACTAAGTGAACTATGACATTTGCATGGTATTTTTAAAAATTGGGTCATTTTGCAGTACTGCACACATAGTAATCTATCAAGAAATTATTTATTTGCTTAAAACCTCTTTCTCCTTCCCATAGCTAGTTTTCATCGAAGTTGAATTTCTTTCATTTCATTTTCCTCTTGAATGGTTTAAAGAGTCGAGTCAAAACTCCATCAGTTTCATGACCACTCCTTTGAGTAACAACAACCTAAAATCAAGCGCTAATTAAAATTTATATAGCAACTTTTCTAGGGATCTTCAAACCCATATTAGCTTAGGTGTAGAGTATTGGAATAGGATTGTGATAATAAATTTCCAAAGCTGCTAAACAAACATAAAGCCTTGAGTTGGGCAGTGAAATCAAGTTTCTATATCACTGACTTTGGGAAGCCCTTCTAACACAAGGGTCAATCACGAGGTTGCATTGGGGCCCTCAGAGTAATCAAACCTTCTTTGTGGGTCTTGGTGTCGACTGTCGACTTTCCCCCCTCTTCTTTGGTATAGTAGGTGTTACCATAGAGGCCATAATCTTTTAGACTTCCTACACAATGTGACAGCACAGGGAAGGTGGTGTTGTACCTGGGATTGATGTTGGCTAGACTCACTCAGACTCCTTGGAGGGTTTCCCACTGCTCGGTGAGGTAACTTGCACCAGGGAATTAGTTCGTTAAGTGGGTTGTCAATGTAACTTTCCTACCCGCCAAAACTCATCCCCTTCGTGCATTGATTCTGTGATGTTGGATTCCATCACCAACTAGCATTTCTTTGTGAGAAGGTTTGCTTGCATGCTTGACTCCTAGATTAATTAGCATGTGTTGTTTTTTCTCCTTAGTTGGCCTTAGGATTGATTTTGTGTCTAATGGAATCAGTTTCGGGTTAATTCCTCATTTGATCAATACAATATATGGATACAATTAAAATAAAAGGTAATAAAGAGGTAACAAATAGCTCATACCTAACTTACGTCTTATAATTCTCCAACATTGTTCTTTACACTTAGTGCAACAAACACCAAATGGAATGGTTTACACAAGGTCAATTGATAATTTTATTCTTATCTTATTCTTATCACCATAACTAACTTATTCTTCAACTTGGATTGAGCAAAACTAATATTTCTATAGCTCTAATATTGGCATGAACAAAAGTAATATTTGTATGGTTCTACTCTTGTATCAAACAAAAGCAATATTTGTATAGTTCTACTCTTGTCTTGCCTTAGACATATTGCCACTTAAAGCACCCAAGATTTGCAACACACCAACTGATGGTTGGATTTCTTACTCCATAGCATTGACCCTCATCTTCAATGGACATTTCTTATAATAATTCTAATTTGCACAAATCCAACAAACAACAACCTTACTACTATTTTTTTCTTAGATCCATATGATAAATTTATCATGTCCTTAGTGTTATCACATTAATACGTCCTTAATATGTACAAAATCAAGAGGGATATCACATTAAATTAGGTGGTTGACCACTCATATTAGTAATTTCACCCTAGTCTAATTGTGCATCCAAAACTAAAGATATAATTTTTTTATTTAGAACTCTGAATATGATGATGGACTACTAACTAACAACACCTGCACAGTGCACATGCAACTGAAGTTACAACAAAACAGGTACCTGTCAGATATTTCTTCATTGAGTGAAGAAATATTAGGACAAATAGAGGCAAAAAATGTGACTACATCTAGTATATATGATAAGCAAACAAGGACCAGAGATGAAAAAGTCGGAATAAAATTTTGTAGATGCATGAAATTTTTTCTTGCTGAAGGAGGATCATGCTCTTATGATGATGAGAGCATAGGAGACATAGATGTTCCACTCAAGTATAAGCATCTGGTGAAACAATGGGTACCTAAGTAAATACCTCCTATAGATTTTGACTTCGTTGTCAATAATAGGACATAGCGCATTGCACCATCCTCCCTGCATGCCTTGGGGCTATTTTCCATTGATGGAATAATTGTAAAATACAATATAGTAACTGAATTGATGGACTATGTCAGGCCGTGTTACAATTATAACGACTGGATTTGGTTGGTCTGGTACATGCGAAGTATGTGGAGATATGAACTCACTGCAAATTATATACAACTAATAAACAAGGATAAAAATAAGGGAGAGACTATTTATATCTCAGGGTTTATAAACAACACATGACCCGGGACAACAAACAAACAATCAAATTGCATATAAGAGGGACGTGAAGAGAATCGGGAAGCCCTATGCGCAATAAAAAAGATAGCTCTGGGGAAAGACTTATTAGTGGATTACCATTTGAATCGAATAGAAACATTGACTAATAGTGTGCAGATTCTTATGAAACGCCTCTTTAAGAAACCTCTACTTATTGCATTATATTTTTTTATTATCTTTAACATTGTTTTTTTGTTATCATTAACATTTTTTTTAAAATTTGGGGGTTCTAATTATATTATAATCTGGCAGAATGATCATGGAAAAGGGCCAGCCGCAGAACATGTAAATGATTATCAATTTCCACTTTCATTTTACGTTGTTTTTAATATTTTATTATATAATTTTATTGAAATAACATTGTTTTTATTGAAATTATATGTAGTCTGCAGGCCATGTGGATAATGATTCCACCGATGAGGAGGGGTTTTATTCATGCGTTGATCCGATGGTCTTAATAAAAAAAAGGATCATTAAAGATAACAAGGAACTTGCTAGCTTGTTAGATCATTCAGAACAAACTCCCAACGTCAAAGCAAAGATCAAGCTCCTTATGTCACAACTTAACACATATAAGGTAATAACCATAATTTAAAGTGTTTTTCTTTAATGTACTCACATGTTCAATTATGATACTTTGTTCTTTAACTTTTACATTATCTCATGAAAAAACATTTCCTTTTTTATAAAGGAATTTTTGGAGCCTGTTCAACCTGGTGTTGGTAGTAGTGGTGCTACAGAGTCTTGATGCAGGCAGTCATACAACTGCTAGAGAACTATTTACTTCTCAATATTCCACGCATAATTTATATAGGAGCCATGAAATGCATCACCAGACATCCACACCTCGATCAGAGTCTAGAGATGGTGGCAAAGATGAGGATCATAGTGATGTGGTTGATATGGTTGCATTACTTGGAGCTAGATGTGTGACAAGCATGAGGACCTTTCCATGCACATTTTTGGTCGACGATAATGAACTTCCATTAAAACAATCAAGACTCCCAGGTAGTTTTAATTCATATTTTAATCATTTAATGTTGTCCTCATACATAAATCATCTAGATTATTAATTTTAAATTAATGATCATATCTTTTTTTGTGTAGGAAACGACCTTTTTTATAGGCACCTATAGAGCAAGACCTTGTCAATTTTTGGGGAAAAATTACACATGAGGTGGAATTTCCATAATTCCAACCACAAAAAGGAACTTATGGATTATCTTGAAGGCCTCTTTGGAGTAGACATGTTCAATAAAAAAACGGTCACATCTGCAATAGGTGAATATTTAAAATATACGTGGGATGTTTATAGACGAAGCTTAGCAGGAAATCCTAGGTATGAGCACCCTCCCTCAATTCCATAGAGGGAGTGGAAGGAGATCATTGATGATGCAAAATAGAATATGTTGAAAAAATCAGAAGAACAAATAACTGGTACACCAAGGTAAATTACAATTTTTTTAGTTCAATACCAGCGTTATTTTTCTTTAGATCTAAATAAAAATGTGGTTATATATAACATACTTGAAAATTTTGATGATAGGTTGCCTAACACTTCAAATGAAACCAAAGAAAGGATTTCCAAACATGTCAAACACAAGCTAGGATAGGGCGGCTACTCAAGTTTACAGTCACGAATCGTAAGTACCCAAACATCTTAAGAATATTATTTGTATCGCCTTATAAATTTAAGGTAATTGCAGCCAAAAACATTAAAAAACCATACCCTTATGCAATGCAGGGCGACGACTTCAGAACTGAAACCATGGAGGAAGACATCCAACTTGGTTACAAGTACAGTTATAAAATCATGGTTGATCGTAGGAAAAGCATGGGGCAGACCCCAAGATCCAATTTGCAGGATAAGGTAAATAAAAATCAGTCCACATTAACCTTTTGTTACTTATAAAATAAGTAAATGTTTGATATCGTCCATAATTTAATGTCTTACTTTGTTTTAGTCAGGGGAGAAACACTATCAACAAAACCATTAGTACTGGACAACAGAGCGTTGATAGCACAATGCATCTAGAAGATCATGGTGCTCCCCAGCAGCCCCATACCAGTGAGGTGCAACCCCAAGATGTTCTTGTGACTGAGGCCCATGACAGTTAAATGTCTATATATTAATCATAGACTTAATAATTTTGTACTTATAAATTTTGACGTTTCAATGCAGAGAATGTCATAGTTGATCCTCCTCGACCTAAAGATCAGGTGAACAAGTCAGAATCCATTCCAACGGTGTCGACTAGAGGACCATGTAAATAATTACATTACAGAGTTTTTTTTTAATATTTTTTTTTAATGGCTGGCAGAATCAACAACTAGTTGGGCACGTACTCGCATTACACATGGTCGTGTTATCCAACTGCTACCACTACAACCTCCAGGTGTGGATAGCGGCCCCATGCATTACACACTAGATTAGTCGAGGGGAGTTGAACTCGAGACCCCTTTGGAACTTCATTTTCATGGCACTTGCCAATTGAGTTGCTCCCCCGAGGGCAGTTTTTTTTTAATATTAATGAACTACTTCAATGATATTTAAAAATTGGCCATACGAATTTAATATTTTTTATTTTTTTAGGCGATGACCCCTCATAGCAGCATCCACGTCATGGGTACGAGACCAAATGTACTCAGCATGAAAGGATAGAAACAACATCAGCTATTGAAGAGCACCCAATAAACAAAGACATGGAGATGGATGAATTACTTAAAACCTGGAAAGCACAAAAGGAGACTAAAAGAAATTCATGATGTCATGTAATAATTTTATAATACAATTAGATGTACATTATATAGTTGAACATGTAATGATGCATATAATGCATTGACATTATGGGTACTTTTTCATCTTATAATATACACAAGGCTATTTCTATGGCTTGTATATATCTGTGAATCTAATTTTGTTATACGCTTAATGATAATTTCAGCTTCTATTATAAGACTTGGTATATATTGATTCAATACTCCTTGATTCAAGATGTGAGAATGCAAGCAATACCTGGTGCCTTGTGCTTGGGCTATGGAGTATAGGCAAAAAATATAACTTGAATATGAAATATCCAACTTCCAAAATCTTGTGACATGATATATGCAACTTTGAAAGTCTTGTGACATGTAACATGTGGAAAGCATATTTTTCCAAGCAATGTGAAAACTTTAAACTTGGTGCAACATGCAAAAAGAAATTTTTGGGAAGATGCAATAATACGTTTTAAGGATTAAACATGAGGGGTTGGAAATGGCCATGTCAATCATTTTATAATATTTTTTTCAGAGCATTACCCTTCTTTTCATTGTGTCTTTTCATTGTGTCATGGACATGGTGTTGCTACTCAACATTGCCTCAAATCCTATTTATTTATTCCTATATGATATGTACAATGATGTTGAACCTTCCACAAATCATTGAGAGAAGAAAAATAAGCCAAGGACAAGAACCCAAGGATTTCAATGTTAAGGTCTTATGATACCACAAGGTGGGATCCAAAGAGGATTTGTTTCCATGCATAAACATGCTAAATACCTTGATTGAGAATGTGGATGTAACAAGTTTAACATTGAAATCATAGAGCAATGACATAATTGAGTAATATGGTGTTGATACTCTTCAAAGGATGTATGAGTTGTCACCTCCCACAATCTCAATAAGCCTTTGGTGGTTGCAAAATTTTAGCAAAATGCATGATGTTTATAACATTATGAAGGCATGGTGGTTTTTAGTTAAGTCATTCCAAACTACCACAAGGTACACTTAATAAAAAAATTGCAAATGGAACTTCAAGCCTTAGCAATTCTCTTGAACCTCTTATATGGTAGACGAGGCACTAGATACATATGGTTAAGATGGATTTTGATTATTCATGGGGTGCTCAAGCATGGGATTATATTTTATTAGGTAGACTTCATATCTAATATTCTTGCACAATGTATTCCAAAGGCTAAAACTCCCTTAGATAGTGGTTCACTTGAGTTTTACATGGCGTCTTATCTTATGTATTGTGTATGTGTGAGCTAAGAGTTCTCTTGTTTCAAGCCCACCTAGTAGCCTTCCTTTGCACTTGTACATGATTATTTCCAAGGCTTGTGGATAATCCATGCAGAAGTAATCCATTATATTTGACTTTGTTTTGGCTCCCTTGTATGAAAGAATCTATGGTGAGAAGTTGTTATGCTTTTCACCATAATCCATTCAAGTGTTGAAGAAAATTAATTATTGGTACCTACTAGAGAGATTCTATTATATTAGGATATATGGGACATTAATTACTCCACACACACTTCCCAAGAATGTGTCTATTTGATTTCTCATCCAAGACTAGGTAACCTTTTAATCTATACTACATGGGGCAACAAAAACAATAAAAAAGAACAAGAAAGAGATTTGGCCAAAGTTGCCACTAAAAATCAACAGTTATCAAATATTTGATGTGGTTGTTGGGGATACATTACCCTTGGAATATAAAACATACAATATTCTCTTATATATGATCAAAGTAAATGATCCTCATCAAGTGGTCATTGATAAATGCTTTGTATCTCAATCCTTAGTTTATAGATTGCGTCATTGGGAGCATGAGAAAGAGGAGCTATATATGAGAGATTTGGATTATGCAAAGGTAGAAGATAGAAGAAGGAAGCACACTTAAGTTGTCTTTTCTCCAAACCTAGTGGATCCAAGGCCATCAATCAAGCCCGTTGTAATGTTAGGCACCATTTTTATCACAACCACCAAGTAGCTAGAGCAAAGCTCCAATATTGAAAATGAAATCCCAATGGTTAATCTACCAAAAGAGGAGTTAGGAATCAGTGACTTAAAAAACGTTGATCTATATGACATATAAATCCTAAGAATATAAATTCTCAATTCCCAAGGGATGTTCAAAGGAAGATAATTTGGTCACAAGCCATAATGACTATCTTTAACTATGTGATGGGCAAAGCATATTCGAGGGAAGTATCAGTAAAGAGTATAAAAATGGTACCATAGTGGAGGAAAGTGTTGGTAAAGAGTAGAGAAATGGTTGTTTAGAGCATGGACTCAAGGAAACTTAATTCCAATAAAATCCTTGATATCAATGAGGCGTTCCTAGAAAGTTGCAAAGTGCTCATTGTTAAGAAATTTGAAAGACTAAGATGAACATATAATGAATTGTCCAACAAGAGATTGAAAATGGAACTTTTTTTGGATATTCATAAGGAAAGGGTTGAGAGTATGGTTAATGTACATGAGAATATGTTGAATGAAATATCCACCCACCTAAATTGTTATACTTCAAATATGACCAACTTGATTATTAGTTAATTTTATTTTTTAGGAATAAAAAGAAATTTCAAAAGAGAGAAGAGAGAGAATGTGGAGAGTCACTTAGGATACCAAGGGTCGCTTGGTAGGTGACAATTCATTTGGAAGGTCTAAGAGTCTCCCTAGTTTGTATAAATGAAAATCGTGTACACAGTTGTAGGGGTATTTTTATTTGTAATGTAAGTTATCTTCTTATGTGAATACAGAAGCCGTTGTCAGCCAAGTTCTTTATGTTTTTTAGATATATGATTGGTTGTGGTCTATTCTCTACTCTCCTAGGTATCTCGGTGCTTGTAGGTTGTAACATTGTATCATGTGGATTATTTTCTTGTTTCTTTATTATCGCTCACTTATCTTTCACATGCTAACAACTTGATGTGAAGAAAGTGTGCTTTTGGTGATTTGTAGGCTATCCTTAGTCCTTGGAGTTTTCCCCATGAGTTTTGTGTAAATGAAAATTGGTGGACTATTGTCCTAATGTTTTGTAATTCTCCCTTTGTTTTACATCAAAGTTGACATGAAGTAGACAGGATATGGGTGATTTGTAGTCTATTCTAGATTCTTAAAGTTTTCCTTGGGTTGGTGTTTATGCCATAGTTGGTGGACTATTCTACCTACTCTTTGTACCTATATTTTTGTTTCATGTCAATTAGTTATTAAAATCACTCCCACATGATTAGAGTAGTTTTCATTTAATTTGAAATTTTGCTTGCTTGATAGTTGCATTTATTTATTTAATAAGAAACTAGATTATGAAAATTGAGATATAACCAAAGGGTTCACCATTTTTAATAGTGGAAGGTCTAATTGGTCCCTTTTTCCTAGTGGACATGTGAGGTTGTCATAGAACATTTTCCCATGCCAACATTTTTGTACTAGAAGAAGAGTAGATGACAAGGTAGCTTGTGTAGAGATACATGTTGTTTGCATTTATTTCTCATGGTCTACTCCAAATACTTGCATGGGATTCCAATACTACATTGGGATTGCAAGGGCCTTTATATGAACTCCCAAGAATGGTAGAAAATCTCTTGTCGAAGTTCAATGGTGAAGGAAACACTACCAAATTTTAGCATATTATAAATTATGAATGCAAGATTATGTTTACATAACATTGTTCATGAAGATGTTTTTTGTAGGTTCTTTCCATTCAATTTTGAAGGAAAAGTGTGGGATTGGTATAATGTCCGACCAATTTGAACAATCCATAGTTGGTTTTAATTCAAATAAAAATTAAAAAATTCTTATGGTGAATCTTATCATGTGGCTAAAATTGTAGGAGTTTTGTGCAATGTACATGGAAGATGCAGAGTCCATCTGATATTTCAACACAAAATATAAGCTTCCACCTCTTGAAATGTTTTATGAGGTTTATGTGCAAGCTCTTCTAGAAACTATATCCATTTTCATTTTGTAGAAGGGAATACTCATCTTGTGAAGAAGTACAAATCCTTGAGAAATATTTGGAGTATCCTCTAACTTTGCCTCCTTTTCTCAAATCCAATAATACATATAATGAAAGTAACTCATTTAAATCAAATATAGCTGAAATTGAAAATGCTCCTGTTGTCGTCCTAATACACACCTATTGAAAGTGCTTTTATAACATATTGTATTTGTAGATGATCCCTTTCTAAGTTGAAATCCTGCAATAGGTTTTGAACTTAGCCTCATTGTTACTTTTTATTGCACATGTAACCAAAGTATGAAAATGCCAAGTGCGTCCTTTGGTTGTCTTGGATGACACCATCATTTATTATCAATCCCTATGAAGCAACATCAAAGTGTAGGTTATTCCAAGTAGGTTTTGGTGTTTTCTAGTATATTGTTGATGTCTTAGTGGTGCTTTTATCATTGTCATTAGAAACATTTTAGGGTGGGGTTACTAATATTAAATGACTTCATTTTTACATGAACTAGGTTATAGTCATATAATGACAATGATAGTTAAGATGATCATGATGGCAATTCCCCTCTTAAATTAAATACAATATTTTGAATGTTTGGAACTCTTAGGTGGTTATGGTACCTTAGACAAGTTCAATTTTCATTTTCATTTA
>JZKD02S1455352.1:97891-112083 GCA_000966675.3 Picea glauca
AACATTATTTTGGCTCATTTAATTATTTTATTAGATGGGGTATCACACAAAAGTATGATGGATATATCCTTCTATTTCATTGAGATTTTTATCCTCTTGATTAAGTTGTCAGGTCAATGTTTTACTAAATTAGTTATAGAGAAGTATTCCCTTCCAATAACAAAGGATATTTCAAGTTCAACATGTGGTAAATTAGAGGCTACCGAATTATAGAAGAAGGATAAATGTTAAATGATTTTGACCTTTTGTGATTTTCCCTCACTAGATTCTATCTAGGCAATCTTTGTTGAAATTGCAACTTTGGATTGATGAATTTGTTGTTTTTACTAGAAAAATGGATTCAACACCCTCAAATACCCCTACTGCACTTGGATTATGTAATGTTAGCATTTGATATCTATGATTTCATGAATCCAAAATGATTCATTCCATATTTGAAGCCAAAAGTTTCAATCTCTCCTCCCATTATTTTCAATAGTTGCAAAAGGGTGACCTCATTAGACATTTAGATTACACCCTATCATATATCCTTGTATTGTTTAGTTCTCTTTCAAATATCAACTTGTATGCTTTCAATGACTAGAGATAATATAAATAGAAAGCTCCTTTTGTTGTTTTAATAGAGGTCAACCAATGGAAATGGAATTGGAACTTGATCAAAGTATTAAGTGAAGTCCATGAGATATGAACATTGACCAAAGGTAAAACTCTTCACTCTCCAATGCTAGTCTCAAACTTGTTGTAGTATCCAAATTTAACTCTCTTACTAGAAAAAAAAGGTGTTTATATACATAATATATAATTAAATAATATCCCATGTTAACTAGGTTTGGTTAGTTGATGGGTAAAGAAAGGGTGTTGTGATTATCAACAAAGGTTCAAGATTTGTTTGGTTGGTAGGTAAAGAGGGGATGTTGTGATCCCCCCTGCAACATGACATTTAAAAACATGTTTGTTTGTCGTGGATAATTCACCCTCCAACATGTAGTTTAAAAATTAAGATGGATAAAAGTTCTATGACATTGATTTTTTTCCGAAATGTGAACTATTTCTCATGTAGTCATAAAAAATAATGTTAGAAAGGTAAGTTTTCAAGGAAATTGGCCCTGTGTATAAATCATTAAACAAATAAGAAGACAATGACCTTGCCCAACTAGATTCCCACAGGCTTTGTACTTAGAATGATATTTATAAATATTCCCAATAAATGGAACGAACCTTAATTTTAAAGATTCCCCCAATAAACCCTTAATTTTAAAGATTCCCACAAGAATGCTCAAAAATAAAATTTTCTTTATTTTGCCCAAAAAATATATTTTTTCTTTTTTTTTTAAATAAATAGTTTTCGTCGCAATTTCAACGCAAAACAGAGATCTGTGATGAATTTTCTATATAAACCAAGAAGATTTGTTGTCGCAATTTCGAAACATAATAAAAATCCTGCGACAAATTTTCTATATAAACCAAGAAAATTTGTCGTCGCAGTTTCAACGAAAATAAAAATCATGCGACAAATTTTCTATATAGACCACAAAAGTTGTCATCATAGTTGCGACACACAATAGAAATTATGTGAAAAATTTGCTATATAAACCACGAAATTTGTATAGCTAAATCATTGCTATATACCATGTTTTCGTTGCAATAACGATGAACATTTGGTTTCACTTACTTTGCCTATATTTTCGAGTGTGCGACAATTTCCCTACTGTGTCGCTCTTTCGACGATTTCGTCACTTAGTCGTATTGGCGACGATATTTCTTTTTTTGTCACAATTGTGAGAAGTTCCCTATGTTCGTCGCTCTTGCGATGTTAATTCAAGTTCGTCGAAATTTCCATGTCACATGAAATGACATTTGAGAGACTCAATATTTGTCGCAATATCCATGACATAACATCGCAAGAGCATCGAAATAGCTGTCGCAAAATGACCCAAATTTTCTAGTGTATAATTGACTTTATGTTCATTCAATTTTCTGGATTCATAGCAAATCACATGTGCTTCTTGCATAAGGACTCCTCCGACCCCTTCCTTGCAGGCATATATACAAACAAGGAATTCCTTGTTTGGGTCTGCAATATTTAGCACAAGCACATTGGTTAGAAGGCATTTCATCTCTTGAAATCTCTTTTCACATTCTGATGTCCAAATGAATTTAACCCCTTTTTTATGAAGGGAGGTGATTAAACAACCAATCTTGGAGAATCCCTTTATTAATATACTATCTTAGGCCCATAAAGGATATGATATCATATACATCCTTTGGGGTAGGCCAATCCATGATGTCTTTAATCTTGTCAGGATCAACTATCACTCCTTCCTTAGAAATAACATGGCCTAATTAATGGACTTGTTTATGGAAAAAGCCGCACTACTAAGTTGCTTAGCATAGCATAGAGTTGATTTTCTCTTAGTACTTGGAGTACTAGCTTGATATGTTCTTCATGATATTCCCTATTCTTGGAATAGATTAGGATATCATCAATGAAAACAAACACAAATCTATCAAAGAACTTTCTGAGTACATTATTCATTAAGCACATAAAAGTGGCTGGTGCATTGGTAATCCCAAATGGCACCACCACAAATTCATAGTGATCATATCTTGTCCTAAAGGTTGTCTTTTGGATGTATTCATCTTTAATTTGGACCTGATGGTATCCATACCTCAAGTCAATCTTGGAGAATATTGTAGCACCCATTAATTTCTCAAACAAGTCATCGATCTTTGGCAAGGGATACTTATTCTTGATGATCATATTATTGAGTTTTTTATAATCTATGCACAGTTTGAGTGTGCCATCTTTCTTTTTCACAAACAAGGTTGGTGCTCCCCATGAAGACACATTAGGCCGAATGTAGCATTTTTACCACATCTCCTTCAATTGTAGTTTGAGCTCAACTAGCTCTGGTGTACTCATTCTATAGGGCATTCTAGACATTGGCACCACTCTTGGTACAAGTTCTATTGAAAAGTTAAAATCCCTTCTTGGAGGTAGACCTGGAACCTCTTATGGGAATACATATTTATATTCTCTTAATATGGGATGGTCCTATAGGATGGGTTTGTTTTTCTCAACAAAGTTCAACACTTGTATTGCATACAAGGGACATCCCTTTCTGCAATACTTCTTCACTTGGAGGGTTAATATTTATCTCACTGAGACAAGATTTTGAATCCCTTGTAGGGTTACCCTTCTTCCTTTTTCGTTTTCAAACTCCAAAGTTTTACTGTAACAATCCAACTTGGTTTTATGGGGAGACAACCAGTCCATACTAATCAGTAGGTCATAAGATCCTAAACGAAGTATGTTTAGGTTCGCTTGGGTGGGAAATATACTTATAATGAATTGGCATGCCCGTATGACCTCTGTTACTTTTCTTTTGATTCGAGTGGCTAGTTGTACCAGCCATGATTTAATGGGTTTAACTCGTTGCAATTTACATTTCTCGATAGTTTGAGGGGAAACACAACTCAAATTAGAACCATGTTCAATTAAAATGGAAACATGATGGTTGGAAATGTTGATTTTTCAATATGATAGGTTAAGCATGTAGTTCATTTCAATTTGCATTTGTCTTAACCATAAACAAGAATGTTGCAGCAACCAAGATCATAAGAAGAAACACCATGCACAAGAACACAAGAAGTATCCTGGGAAACCCTTCTCAACAAGGGAAGAAAAATCAGACAAATCCTTTGCTATATTCTTCAAGAAAAATACCTTCACCACCAATAAAGACCTAGCACACAAGAGGGTTCTTAAACCCTAGAAGACTAGCGCCCAAGAGAGGTGCACACTTCTCCTAAGTAAATGTACTTGCTGGAATTTCCAAACTTACTTGAATGATATGATTCCACAATGGGGAATCTACTCTTACTTATATTAGAATTGTCTTATCAACAGAGGCATTTATTGGCTCAACATGGCTGACCTCTTCTAAGAAATATTATAATTATAATTATTATTAATATTATAATTAATATTATCAAGATTAATTATATTTTACATTTATTATTAATCACATTGAGATAGGGCCGATCTGTACCCTTTACATTACAATTAGGGTTATAGGAAGGTTTGACTCTTGAAAAATATATAGCAAAGGATTTGATACACCCACTAGTTCTCATACACTAGGGGCACATCCATAGGGATGTCATGTCACTGGTTCACTGCATTACATAGAAGAACTAGATCTTCACACGTTCACATGTTCTCGTCCATAGGCACGTCCACTCTATAGATATTCTTTCTCTCTGCCTCACACAGGAGAATCATATGGAGTCTTCTCATCAACTCTGTTTCTCAGAGGAGGCTAATACATCATCTTCATTTATGTTCACATGACGATGCACCCAACACTTTGGGATTTCACACGTTCACCTTGTGCTTAGCCACAGGCATGTCTAATTCATAGATCACCTTTACCATTGGATAATCATCTCGAGTTATTCTCAACTCTCTGAATGGAGGAGGTCATCTCTATGTTCCTAGCTCTGTCTCAGGAAGGAACCATGTACCCTTTTTAGGGGCTTTCTCTCAAGTTTGTAAGCTGAGAGAAAGATGCACATAGTTGCAATGATCCACACGTCAGAGGTTTGTAATCTGGAGAATGTATCACATAGTTACATTCATCAACACTCCCTCTCATCTAGGGAGGCATTTTCCATCAGGCCAAGTCTCTCACAGAAATACTCAAACGTTTTCTTGGAAAGTGGTTTAGTGAATATATCTGTAATTTCTTCATGAGTAGAAAGATACTAAACATGTATTGTCTTTCTCTACACCATGTCTCTAATATAGTGATACTTGATTTCAATGTGTTTTATTTTTTCATTAAACACTGGGTTCTCATAGAGATTTACACAGCTCTGGTTGTCACAATGAATAGTAGTCGGATCCATCTCCTGATCGAACAATTCTGTCAATAGTTTGTGAAGCCATACTCCTTCACAAACTGCCACAGTTAGTGGAATGTACTTTGCCTCTATTGTACTTAAAGCTACAGATATTTGTTTTCTGCTACACCAAGAAACCATGGCTAATCCTAAGGTGAAGCAACAACCTGAGGTGATTTTTCTGTCTACTGCACTTCCTGCCCAGTTTTCATCGACATATCCTTCCAATATTAGGTCCACATTAGTTGCATATCTCATGCGATAACCAATTGTACCTTGTAAGTATCTCAATATGTGTTTTGCAACTATCTAGTGTGTATGTTTTGGTTGACTCATAAACTGGCTAAGCACATTCACTGCATAGAAAATCTTTGGTATGGTGTTAACCAGATACATCAAAGATCCAATAAGTTGTCGATATAAATGTGGATCTACATCTCCTGAATCAGTGTCACTCATCTTCTTTAAATCCATTACCATTAGAGAAGGCATGGATTTACAATCTATCATTTTGAACCTTTTCAATATCTCCATAGTATATTTTCCTTGACTTAAGAAAATTTCATCTGATCTCTACCATACTTCTAGTCCCAAGAAATAATGAATTAGGCCCAAATTCTTCATTTCAAATTTAGCAGTTAATGATTTTTTTCATTCAACAATGAGTCTCTCTGAACCAATGATGAAAAGATCATCCACATATAAGACCAAAGTAAGACACTCATTGCCATCAATGTGATAATATAATTTTTGGTAGGCTGCACTTTTGTTGAATCCCAAACTCATTAGAAATCCATCCATTTTCTCTTACCAAGCACGTGGTGCTTGTCTTATACCATAAAGGGATTTATTCAACCTGCATACATGATATTTTTCGTTGTGTATAATGAAAACTTCTGCCTACTCAATATAAACTTCTTCTTCAATTTCACCATTGAGAAAATTTGTCTTTACATCCATCTGATGTAGCTTCCAACCCATGGAAGTAGCTAGTCCAATGATAGATCAGATGGAGGTGTATCTAGCTACTGGTGCAAAAGTCTCATCATAGTCAACTCCCTCTATTTGTGAAAACCCTCTAGCCACAAATCTTGCTTTGTATTTGTCAATGCTTCCATCAACAACATGTTTTATTTTGTAAATCCATTTGGAATTCACTACGGACTCTCCCTCTAGTCTTGGAACAACATCCCATACATCATTTTTTAGTATAGATTTATAGTCTTCATTCATGGAATCTTGCCATACTTGTTCACCTGAATCTTCTCCATGACAAGTTGGCTCTGAATCAATAATGTGGGTCATGGCTCAAAGGTAGCTTGAGAATCTCTTAGGTATCTTTATTTCTCTAGTTGCTCCTTATGGGGATTTATTCCCTTCTGCTTCTTCTAAGGTTTGTTGAGCCCAAGAACGTATTTTATGTCCATTTGTGATGTCTCTGGGTATTTTTCTTGGGGAAACTAAGTCTACTGAAAAAAATGGGTCAATTGGAGTTGTTGAATCATCTGGAATAATATATGTCTCCCTTTGAATGATGGAGGAGGAGGAGGTATTGCTTCACTATCAATTACCATCTAAGCTTATCTGGATATCTGGAAGGAAACTTCTTATTCAAAAGTAACATCTCTTCTTACTTCAATTTGTATCTAACCTGGGATGTAGATTCGATATGCTTTTGAGGATTCATTGTATCCTACAAATGTACCCTTTCTTCCTGAAGGTTCTAGTTTGGATATTTTTTCTTTGGGTACATATTGAAGGTACACTGGACATCCAAATATTATGAAGTGTCTGATCTCAGGATTCACTTTGGTGAATGTTTCTTATGGAGTAATTTTCTTTAGGATATGATGAGGACTACGGTTTTAAACATATATTGTTTTCATACATGCTTCTTCCCATAGAGTCATAGGTAGACTCTGGTCATGTATCATTGTTTTAGTTGCCTCAATGATAGTTTTTTTTTTCCTTTCAGAAACCCCATTTTGTTGAGGGTTGTAAGGAACTATGAACTCCCTCTTGATTCCTTATTCAATACAAAAACTATTAATTTATTTTGAGGTTTATTCTCCTCCATTGTCTGATCTTAATACTTTGATTTTTCTTTCGGTCAGGTTTTCCACTTGATCTTTGAATTCTTGAAATTTGGAAAGGACTCCATCCTTGTTCTTCAGAAATTAAATCCAAGTTTTCGTGGAGTGGTCATCTATGAAGAGTACATAGTATAAGTACTCATTTAAGGATGCAACAGTCATTGGCCCACAAGCATCTAAATGTATCAAGTCCAATATTTCCTTGGATATGTTTTCACTTCTAGGAAAGGATCCTTTAAAAAAAAATCCAAGGGCACATCCTTTGCAAACACCTTTATGTTGGATCTGGATCTTTGGTAGACTTGTTACCATTTTCTCTACTCCTAGAAGATATCTATAATGAATGTGAGCAAGTCTTCTATGCCATAACTCACTCAAGCTGATAGTTTCATGTAATAAGGCTTGAAATAGTTTGATGATCAATTTGTATAGGTTGTTTTCTCTGACACCAATTACTTTGGAAGATCTTATATGAGAGTCTTTGTGCCATGCAAGAACTCTTCCTTATAAGAAATTAATTTTTTAACCTTTGTCTTCCAAGGCCGAAATAGAGATAAGGTTTCTCTTCATTCTGGGTACATATAGAACTTCCTCTAGTTTAAGATGCACATCTTAGTCTAGTTGGAAGGTAGAAGTTCCAACTCCTCTCACATTATATCTGGCATCATCTCCAAGAACAACATGTAGATGTGTCTCTTTATCAATGAAGTGTGTTAGATGATTTCTAATATCGATCATGTGCCTGGAGGCAACACTTTCAATTATCCAAGTATTATAATTGATAGGAACCATACCTAATAGTGTTGAGATGTTGATGTCTTCATTACTTTGGAGTCTTGTACTGAGCTTGATTCCCATCATGATTTTTCTCATCTTCACAAATCCTTGTCAACTAGGTTACAAAACCTAATGGCTGGGCTAGGCTATCACTTTTAGGTTTTGTTGGGATTATGACTGCCAAAAATAAGCCTTGATAAATATGATATCCCTAGTAAGCTGAGGAGCTTCTTCAAGAAGTTTGCAGAAATACACTTCAAAATTTTCTGTAGAATTTTGGCGAAAAGCTTAGGGCCAAAAATTTGAAATGCCCGGAATTTTGATCTAAGACTTGCTAGAGGTGAGATGAAGAATGGCATACCCTCCTATGTCCTTTTCATCCCAAGCATCCAAGTTTTGAGTGGTGAAATCTCTCAGAAGAGGAGGCCGTACAGATTTTATGGAAACCCTAGGAGGGTCATACAGTTTCTGCAAGTGAGTGAGAGATGGAGTTGGAAAATTCTTGTGCAATGGGATCTTCAATACCTATGCTCTGAAACCATGTTGATTTTTCAATATGATAGGTTAATCATGTAGTTCATTTCAATTTGCATTTGTCTTAACCATAAACAAGAATTTTGCAGCAACCAAGATCACAAGAAGAAACACCATGCACAAGATTACAAGAAGTATCTTGGGAAACCCTTCTCAACAAGGGAATAAAACCCAACCAAATACTTTGATATATTCTTCAAGAGAAAGACCTTCACCACCAATAAATACCTAGCACACAAGAGGGTTCTTAAACCCTAGAATACTAGCGCCCAAGAGAGGTGCACACTTCTCCTAAGTAAATGTACTTGCTGAAATTTCCAAACTTACTTGAATGATATGATTCCACAATGGGGAATCTACTCTTACTTATATTAGACTTGTCTTATCAGCATAGGTGTCTATTGGCTCAATAGGGTTGACCTCTTCTAATACATATTATAATTTTTATTTTTATTATTAATATTATAATTAACGTTATCCAGGTTAATTATCTTTTACATTTATTATTAATCACATTGAGCTAGGGCCAACCTGTACCCTTTACATTACAATTAGGGTTACAGGCAACTCTGACTCTTGAACAATATAAAGAAAAGGATCTGATAGACCAACTAGTGCTCATCCACCAGGGGCACATCCATAGGGATTTCATTTCACTGGTTCACTGCATTACACAAAAGAACCAAACCTTCACATGTTCACTTGTGCTCATCCACAAGCACGTCCACCTACATATATTCTTTGTCACTGCCTCACATAGGAGAATCATCTGGATGCTTCTCATCAAATCTATTTCTCAAAGGAGGCTAATACATCATCTTCATTTCTGTTCATGTGACAATGCACCCAACACTTTTGGATTTCACACGTTCACCTTATGCTCAGCCACAAGAATGTCTAACTCATGGATCACCTTTCCCACTGGATAATCATTTCGAGTTATTCTCAACTCTCTGAATGGAGGAGGTCATCTATACATTCCTAGCTCTATCTTAGGTAGGAACCATGTATTGTTCTTAGGGGATTTCTCTCAGGTTTGTAATCTGAGAGAAAGATTCACATAGTTGTAATGATCCACACCTCACAGGTTTGTAAGATGGAGAATGTCTCACATAGTTGCATTCATCAACAAGAAATTGCACCTTCCATATCCACCACTGAAACTTGGTGGTCAACTTGTATATTGTCCAAGGCTACATAAATTTGTGGTATTCTCTTAGCCACATCATTGACTGTGTTAGCCTCTTATTTTTCTATTTCCTATGCGGACAGTCCCTCAACATGTGTTCCTCTCCACAACCCCAACATTTCAAGGGTTCTCTCTTTAGGTTATTAGTCTTACTTGGAACTCCTCCAAATGGTTTATTTCCACTACGGGATGGAAAATTTTGTTGATACACACTCAGGTAGGAAGGCTCATCTTAGAGCTCTTCCCATGGTTCTTTAATATTGAGGATTTAAACCCCTTCGTCTTGAATCCCAAATTGTTTTTCTTCTTCCAGTGTTCATGGGGTTCTGCCTTATTCTTGAATTTCTCATAGCAATACCTTGCCTTTCAAATAGTATCTTCTAAAGTCTTTGTCTCATCAAACTCAATTTTGTTCCGGTAGGACTGAGGTAATCCACTAAAAATCATTGCATTTTTACTTTTTCATCCTTTATGTAGGAAACATATCTCATCAAATCGAGAAATTTGTTGATATATTCATCTATGGTGAGTTTTCCTAGCTTGAGTTTGTAGAACTCCTTGGTCTTCCCATCAAATTACTTTTCTGATAGATACTTCTTCTTGAAATATTTCTCAAATTGTTTTCATGACAAGTCCTTCTCATGGATTCATTTCACATTCCTAAGGTCCTCCCACCAATTGGAAGCTTTCCCATTTAGGTTGAAAATGGATATCTGAGACTTTAAGTTTTCAAAGTAGTCATGGACTCTGAAGTACTTCGTCAAGCTGAGTAGAAAAAATTCTTCTTCTTCCCCCTTCTTAATCTCTCCATCAAAGGTTTGGCTTTCTTTAACTCTTCAGGGTCACAACTCTTGGAATGTTTCCTCTTCTTTCCTCTCGTATGAGAATGGGAAATATATTTTCCACTAGAAGATTCCTTAGAGTTGTCAGTGTCCTCAGAGGAATATTTTGGTGAATGTCTCTTGGCCCCATGTTGGTCCTTCCTTGAGGTGCTCCTCCTGGTGTGGCCACTTTCCAGACTATTCTTTTGTATCTCAGGTGGACTTGGAGTTTTATTAGTATGATGCATGTCCACATGACTGGCAGCTAGACCATGTTGTAGTTTCCTTTGTATATCTAATAGTATTTGCAGTAGAACTCCATTAATTTCAGTCTTCTTTTCCTACTCCTTTATCATCCTTACAACTCTGTAATTATGTCATGAGGCTTCTTACTTTTTCGGACAAATCTAGAGGGTTTTCCACCACCCTCCTTTCATCATATTCTTCCTATCTATTGTGGGAGATCTCCCCCAACTCATGGTGTGTCACCATCCCTTATGTTGTAGTTTTCTAGTTGTTCACAGACTGCTTGAGTGTTGATAAAACATTTTATGTTAGTTACTAATCTACCAATTCATGAAAAACACATATCATTGCAAAGTGAATTCAACATATTTATTTGGACACATTAAAAACATACAGTGCAGACTTCCAAAACATCTATCAACCATAGATGGTTTCAGTCCTCTCTTCAATAGAGGTTCAGACAAGTTTCTTATAGAAGGGGGGTAAGGTAGGGTGTTACCCTATAAATTTCTCTAATAATATTTTTATGTGATGCATGCATGAGCCCAAGCAGGCCAAGTGTTGTTTCCATGCTCTAATACCAATTTGTAACACACCCGACCCCTAAATACACTTTTAATGGGTGGGACATCACAATTTTTATTTTCCTAACTATCTCAAATCCTAATTCTAGGATCTCCATTGGCTACTGCTCATCACGAGATTTTTAACTGTCACCACCACACTAAAATTTGAGTTATGGTTTGCAATTTATTGCCTTCCAAAGTTATCTGAGCATTATTATTTGGGGTTTTCTATGTTTAGTGTTGAATGCCCCTTTTCTTACTTCATGCATACTCCCTGAAGTTCTGAAATCTCTCCACGTGGCCTTGTCCATTCGGTGATCGGCGTTCGACGTTCTACGTTGAGGTTGAATTCTTGGAGATCGACGTTGAGGTTGAAGATTTGGCGTTCGACGATCGATGTTGAGGTTGAATGTTCAATGTTCGATGATCGATGATCGACGTTGAACGTCCCTCCACTATACTATGCCCAAAATATTTTGAACCCCCAAAGTTCTGGAGTCTTGGTCGCATCACCAACCAAGTTGTCCAAGCGACACGAACTAGAGGCTATACGTGGAGAGGGCTAGGGGTGACATATGTCCTCATTAGGGGGTGACACATATCATGATATAATAGGCATAAGGTTTCTATGAACCTTCCATATCCCAGTGACATGTGGAACCTTAGTTGTGGGTCCACATCACCCTAGATGACATCAATGAGCCATGTCAGCCCCAGACATATGACCTTCTAAATTCTTTCAAATCTCACAGTTGAGGTCTATCCACATAGATCCATAGATCCACAAATCTCGTTACATCACAACTCTGGGCTTTACAGATTATCAACTCCTCACATCGTGAATCCCCTTAAGATCCAAGTCTTCGGACTCTCGAATCTAGCGCCACGTGTCCTCTACCTGTCAACGATTGAGATTCACTTCGTAGTTTTTGACTTCAGGAGTTTTCAAACTTTCAAGACTCTTGGCCAAGTTCCTCCAGAGTACCAAGTCTCCAGACTATAGGATTTCCTGCCACGTAGCCTCTCATCCAATGGCTCTAGTCCAACGGACGACATTTGACATGGGACAATAGGGGGCCACGTGTCGGTCCACGACGCATTCCTGGTTGGTTGGGAGTTTAAGAGGGGTTCTCAATGGAGTCCTTTGATTGACAATTGATAGGGATCCCGACGAATCCGAGGATTGACGGTCCACGTCACTTTGTAAGTTTGAAATTTAGAAGTTTTTCATGCAACTTCTAGCTTCCTCCTGGAAAAATGAATCTTTGAACCATGCCCGATCTATTGCCACGTGCACCTAGCATTCACGACCAATATTTAACCCAGCTTACAGAGCTCCAAGAAAACTCACGCGTCCCTGTGTCTTCACATCGATACCACTGAATACCAAAATTTTTGGATAGTCATTGTTATGTGGACACACGTCCCTCTATTCTCAATGGTCTAGATTAACTTCAAGACTCCAACATTTTGGCGTTTCATCTCTATACCACCCTTATTCTCCTAAAGTGGAACTTCATTGAATTACTTAACGCTACCCCTTCCTAATTATGATCTAATGGCTGAGAGATATCTCCACTGGATTCCCAGATCCATGGCCCTCATCAATTCATGACTCCGACCTTTGGTTGTTTTCAAGAGTTGTTGAGTCATAAGTCCTGAAGTCTTGAAGTCAAAGTAGCTCCACTCCTTTCAGGCTCAGTGAGGGATTTACAACCCTGGTCATATGGGAATCATATTGAGGTTCCAGTCTACACTCAGATCTTAGTCGAGACTTGATTAAGGCCATGGGTCTGAGCCCTCGGTCACATGGGTGGAAGGTCTAAAAGAAACTCTCTTCTCCTATAGAGTTGAACTAGATATTCCCACTAAGGTAAACTCAAAAGGTTGGCAGGACTTACATGTCTTAGTTAATCCTACCCCGACTCTTCTACAGATTCACATCCCATAACTCTCTAGTGGATAAACTAAGGTAAATCAAAGACCATGTAAATATAGCAGTTTACAAAAGCAAATGAGAATTTATAATAATTGTTTAAACACTGCAAGACATAATAATAAACACATACATTTAATCAGTGTCTCCAATGTATTACAAAGAGTATGAAAACACTTATCAAAACTAGAAAATGTGAAGCAACTATTCAAAGGGGTACCTATTTCCACCCAAACATAGGCACAACCAATCCAGAAGGATTTACCGTTGGTTTCTCCTGAGCTATACCATGATGCTCTGAAAGATATTATTTCTCCTTGTTCCATGATAGTCAGGGACAGAGGTTAACCTCCTCCTCCCACATGAAATTGGAAACCAGTTTTCTCTACTCCAAGAAAGGAGGTCTACGCGAGTAATTCCTCAGTCACTTATCAACCTCATTTATCATCTTGTAGAGAAATCCTACCCATGGATTCTTATAGCCAAAATGAGATTTCTCCTCTTCTTTTCCTCTCAACTCTAGAGTCGAACAAAGTTGTCTTCTCCTCTAGAGATTGTTTTTTCCATTATACTTTTTTTTTCTACAGATCTTCCTCTGTCCCCCGAATTACTTCCTTTATTTCCTTCCTCGGCAAGGTTGTGTGGGTTTGAATCCCAAACTCATGGTCAGGCATAGAAGCCTTACATATGGATACCCTACCCCATATCCTCATTAACTCTTGAGGAGGGCCTTCCAACTGCCAGCATGACTGGTAATTCATTTCGGGGTCAGAGGATTATTGAGAAATTACATCTAATAAGTACTGGTTTTGTGAGGGTCATCTCAACCATTATTGGTTTCCCTCACCATCTCTCTCATAGAATCCATTGTTTATCTTGTAAAAATACCCCCTTTCAGTAGTTGTGAAAAACATAACCATTTTCTATTAATAAAACAAAATTCATACATTGACCCTTTTATACAAAGGTTCATCAAATAAAACATTCACACATATTTATTTTTCCATATTGTGTTAAGGTCCTAACCTGCACATAGGTAGATCAATGTATTCGGATGTAATAAAGGTCAATATTAATGAGACCTTTCAATAAAATAGAATAAGGCGGATGTAAGAAGACCTAATA
>JZKD02S1455352.1:117270-142236 GCA_000966675.3 Picea glauca
ATTGCTTTCTGAATCAAAGTTCTTTTCTATTGCTATTTCGTATATCATTTATGTGTATTGTGAAGATTATGCTGGATATTTTACTGTTATTCTGCCATTTCTAGCATTTTATTTCCGTTCTGCATATTTTGTATATCTGGTATCTTGCATATTCTCTTGGCCAGTTATAGTTATATTTACAAACTCGAGGAAAAAATGGTGTTACACTCCCCCACTCTCCCCCCTTTCTCTCTTTACCTCCTCCCCTCTCTCTCCCCCCCACTCCCTCTCTCTCTCTCTCCATCTCCCTTTATACCCTTCTCTCTCTATCTATTATTGAGAACACACTTATATTGAGACGAGGGGGGGTGAATCAACATAAGACATTTTTTTACTTTTTCAAACATTCATCAACCATAAGAAAAGAATCACATATGAGATATTTTAACTGTAGGACATGGACCACAAGATTTACATGGAAACCCTTTTGGGAGAAAACCACAAAAATTCTCTTTATAATTGTTTGTAATCACCAAGCTACTGTCACAGATATTTGTAGGCACCAACCTACTGGAGACACCAATCCCTGCTGGTAAAAATATTGGTAGGAATCAAATTACTCTTACAAATGCTTGTAGACACCAATCCCCACTGATAAGAACCAACTTATAAAGAGAGACCAATATATTTGTTTGAGTGGAACCAACCTATTCTTATAGATCTCCGTAGACACCAATATATGTGGGATGCATGTGGGTGGCAGAAGCGTGCGGAATTGGTGATCACTAGAGTGAGTGGAGCAGAGGAGAAAATGATAGAGCAATAGAGGAGAGAAGATAAGAAAAGGGAGCAGTGAAGGAAAAGAAGAGAGTTCAATGAGTTTGAGGTCTATAGTAGAAGAGAAGTCAATATGAGTTTTGCATGAATCATGTGATGAGTATGTGTAACAATTTTGTATGTGGGTGGAAGAAATTTGTAGAGAGTCCATAATGGTGTCAGTATAGTATTATATGCAAATTTTGAATAGAGAGTACATGGAACATTGTAGTGAATCACTAGTAGAATGTATCATAGCACAGGGTGCTACTCCCATTACATTATGAGTCTCTTGAGGTATACATGCTATCATTTAATGGAGACAATATAAAGTTGTTTTTCTCTCTCTCAATGACTATGCTTTTTTTTAGTTAAATGGATGAATGTTTTAATGATGTATGTTGTTAGTTGGTGAATGAACTATAATGGAATGAGTGAATTATATCCCAAGTGGATTCTTGGTATGCTTTATCCCTTCATCACCAACACATAACCAGATAATCTCTATGATTCTCATGTTGTCTAAGGTGAGACCTTCTTCAATCCTAGACTGAAGATTGATATTCCAATGCCTTAGGGTTTTGATGGTAAACTATCGATGAACCCTGGGTCAATAACCCCCTAGTGTTAGGAAGGATGTTCTTAATCTAGCTAACAAATGGTTCTATTGTCGATCCTTGCAGGTTTTGTATTTCATGATGAAGGGAGATGAGTTTTCCTGATGAGAAAATTAGGGTATGATAACTAACATTGAACAGTGGAAGGAGAGGTACATCTACAATTATTTTCACGAGGTTTTATTTACAGAGTTTCCATGTTTTATTTATGAATGTTTGAAGAGGAATACTGCTACTAACACTGCCTTAAGACCTATAATGTGCCTGATTTGAACCCTTTATAAATTGTACATATAGGATGGTGATCTGTTGGTACCAATTGTAAATGTAAATGTACATTTAGGTTGTTGATCCATTTGCACTAAGTTTTGATGTTGTGCACACGTGAGTGGTGTGAAAAGAATTGTTGTTAAGATAGGGTGCACACATTTTATAATGTTGTACACACCTGGGTAAGTGCACATATTTTACACCCTGGATGGGGTTCCATACAGCTTAATGCACACATGATCTCACACCCTGCATTAAATCTTATGGAAACTTAGCTCCTTGATTACAGTGTTGGTGACTTAGGTGGTTTTGTTTGGAGGTGGCAAGGTTATTTCAAGGAGAGCTTATCATGGATGAAGGATTTTGGAATCATAGGATGACTGGAGGCTCACACGATGGAGGATGACCACCTTCATTTCGAGTACAGGGACTTCAATTACCTCATAATGACCCTAACACAAGTGAGGAGTAGGAAATTAAACCAACATAGGGCCTAGACACAATGGAATTTCATTTCTAGCCTCTACCTAGAACATAGTTTTTATGGGAGGGAATTTGGATTATGGGAATTTTATCTCTGGGAGTGGGTATGGTCTTCTCATCTCATAGATCTCACAATTTCTAAGCATCAAATTCCAAGGAAAAGGGGATGCCTGAAGCAAGGAAGGGGTGCCCACATCCCTGTGGGTCGACCCATCTCCATGGTAAAAGGCATGGATAAATGACACTCTCATGGAAAGAGGTCGAGTACACAAACATAAAATTCAAGTAGGGTTCAACAACATGAAAGTGGGCATACCCCAGGAGGATGGGGATGAAAAATTGAGTGGTTTGACAGAAAGGGGCACTCTCTTGGCTATGCCCCGAATTCCTTTCTAGAATGGACTTCATCTAGGAACCCACCACCTAGCACTGATAGTAATCTTGTCAGTAGAAATCTCGAAGTTCACTATGAGGACAGTTCAACGATGCACTCTTTGGAACCATCACATGCATGCACAAGAAGCGAAAACATTGATGAGAATACACAACGTATTATTGGAGCATTTTCCACTCTTCAACAATTTAACTTTGAGTTACACAACGAGGTATTTGATTTGAAATTTTGCATTGAGATTTTGAATAAACGTACATCCTCAACCATGCCTTTCAACTTCACTCGAGAAGTTGTGTTTTCTCCTGTGAATGGGTTTAATGTATATAATTGTTTTTAGTTTTTCATTTAATCGACAAAGTATGGATCTAGTAATCCCATATATGTCTTATGTTAATAGATTCCACTCGACACTGTATTTTTCAAGGTCTTATAGTTAGCATTGTCATGAACAATCAACTCAAGCAGAGTCAGTTTCCAACAATGGTGACTTACGCTCTAGGGAAAAACTATTTTTGTATTAATTTCCTATAGAAGGATTTTTATACAAATCTTACTTACAAAACAAAATTTCGCATATTTTACATTGTTGTGTGCACGAGAAAGACTTGGAAGTGCACAATTTTGAGGCCAATTATCCTTTGTATATATGTTTTTGTTTAAGGATGGTGAGCCTAGATGCAAAAAGCCAGTGTGCCTTTATTGTAAATGTAACAACCCTCAATATTGACAATATAATCACATCATTAGGTGTAGACTCAACTCAGAACTAAACTCCAAGGAAAAAGAAAAAATGGGAAGCTTAAGTCAAGGAAATATTTTGTTAATATTTCCAAAAGTTAATTTATGGAAATGTATTTATCCTAAGTTCCCAAGGGTAGGGAATGGGTCACCAAGTGGCTAAAGCTACTCTTTAAGGTGAAAAGTGTCAAGTTGAAGGCATGCAATATATATTGTTGAACTTAGTGTAATTTGGGGGGGATTATTCATTCGAAAATGTGGCAAACAAAAATTTCCTCTAGGAAGGAATAGATATTTTGTTGTATCTTATTGTCATTTTTCTTAACCCTTTTTTTTGGAAGGTTGGCTTTATGGTGGAGGAAACAGGTTGTCAAGCCCATAATCATTTATCTACGAGTGAGATATTTGTTGTGTCAAAAAAGTGGGTTGTCATCCCCATAATCATTTCTCTTTGGGTGAGAGCTTTGTTGAGAATTGTTCCCTACTGCAATGGGCATTAGATATAGGGCTCTGAGACTTCCTGTCCAACCTATTACTGAAGCCCTAGAAGGGAAGTGGGGAAGCCGAAGGATTGTTGAGAAGAGAATGGGGACACTTCCTTAGGTGGGTCAGACATGTGGGGGTGATAGGGACTGTAGGCTATTTTCTACAGATGACACCTTGGACCAAGTCTTTTGTTGAATATCATACCATAGTCTAGTGATAGGAACCCTTTTTCTTGTGGAGTTTAAGCCTAGCTTAGGGGTGACCTGTCAATGAAATATTATTGAACGACAAAGTCTATGGTTGCGAGGAACATTTGAGTCCTACATGTAATTGGTGACTTTGCATTAAAGATAAGTGTCTCTTGTGATATTCTTCTAATGAATATATGTTTATTGTTATCTTTTGTTATGGGTTATTTTTCTGAATGAAATCACATAGTCCTTTAGAGTACTTATATACTTTTATCCTTCTGAAAGCTATGAATTGTTTGTTTCAGTTCTGCTTCAGTGACTTCCACATAAAGTTCTTAGTTCCCTTCTTCATCCACAAAGCTAGGAAAGTATAGTACCAATATTATAATGTTTGTTATGTTCACATGCCTGTCCACTTTGAATAAATATTGGAAGTGGTTTTTACCCATGTTCACGAGCCCTTCGAAAGAAGTGACTGAGTTTCCCTCCTAATTCTTTAAACTCCAAATTGTGTTGGCTGCTTTCCGCCCCTTTGCATATGCTTGAAATTTTTTTATATTCTCATCACCATTCTCAAGCCAAATTGCTCGTCTTTTTATCCTCTAAGTTGCTTCTTACTCTGCCAATAGTTATCTTTGCCTAGCCTCGAGCCTTTTCAGATTATCTCTAGAGGAGTTTGAGGTGAATCCAGAATATGAATCTTGATAGATCAATTATAGTTGAACCTTAATACTTTGGAGTTCCTGCTCCTCCTCTCTCCATTTTGTATTTTCCCACGGGATGGCTAACTTTTTTATTCTTCTAAGATTTGCTGCAAATTGGAAAATTGTCGGGATACCCTTAATATTCCTTAATCCAATCCAGTTAGTCTTGACCAGCCTCTAAAAACCCTCATCCAATAACCAGGGAGAGTTAAATTTAAAAGGTGAGGCAGGATTTTTGGGACCACCTTCAAATTCAAATCAAACTAGTCTGATTCACCTCCACTCCCAATCCATTGACAAAATTGAAATGGAAGCATCGCCAAAGATTTGAAATCAAGGAGAGGTCTAACCTTTTGGCCACTCGAGCCTCCCCTCCTCTCATATTCCTCCATGTGGGTAGTAGCTTTAGGGTAACTATATCAATAAGACCTTTGGAGCATAATAAATTATTGAAGAAAGCTACTTGACTATCAGGGTGACCTGAGGGGCCCCAACTTTCAGCTTCCCCAAGGGAAAAATTGAAATCACCTCCAATAATTAAATTGTCATCCTTCAATATATTTTTTCTGACTTCCATCCCCACACCTTCCATTAGAAAGTCCCCCCCTGACAAGAAATATTCCATATCCCATGAGTTCATGAGCTTTATACTCCTAGATTTCCAGCCGAATACAAGACCACCCAATCTACCCTGGGCATCCATCTCCAAAAATTTCCAACCCGAGAGAAGTGAAGTTAGTATCATGGTGGCCATTATTTTATCTGCCAAGGTTTCTTGTAAAAGTACTACATCGGGATGGTGTAAAGTTACAAGTTGCTTCAAAGAAAATTTCTTTTGTGGGCTCACCAAACCCCTACAATTATGGATGAGGAGTTTCATGGGGGAACCCCTATGGGGGTTTTTGTTGCTCTAAGTGCCCCTGGAAGAGACCGTTGTCGACCAGATGTAATATTGACCAATGCATGGGATCGTGCCTTTGAAAGGTGTGAATTTCTTCCAAGACCCTTTTTAGTCTTCAGAATCTCCGAATTAGGGCCCAGACCTTGGTTATATTACATAGGTGGCGGCGTAATTTTGACAACCAAAGGCGTTTCCAAAACTGGAAGAGCTCAACATACATCATTTTAACAAAATGAAAAAATTTCCCTCTTTGTAGGATAATGCAATGCCGAGGTTGAAGCGTTTGCGAATCAAAAATTTCAACCAGATGAGAGATATGCCTAAAGGATTATGGAATCTGAAGAGGCTCCAAGAAATACAATTGGAAAACATCCTCATAGACCAATTAAATGCTAGCTACCTGGAAGTGTGTTATAACCCTAAATTGTACCAACATTCATTTCCAGAGGGACCAACTATTTCTGACCTTGGAGCGGAAGCTCTCGGTCTATATAAGTATTCGATCACTGATTTGTTGATGCCACTTTTGATACATATTTTCCCTCCAAGGGTAACACATCACGAGCGTCAAATAATCCTACAAGCAACGATGGAAGCAAATGTTGCTACTTCGTCAGGGAGTCCTCATACTCCCTCTACGACTGCCACAATTGGAGGCTTTCCGCCTCCTAAATCACCTTCGTAGGACCAATCCACTATGGTCTCGAACACCTCTACCTCGATTAGTGGTATAATTCCTTCCATGGCGATGATCACTGCACCTTTTATGTAGAGTGCGACGGGCCCTCAGTTTTCATACGGGATGCCCAACTTTGACATGAAATTGGTCCTTTCCTACTCCACCCTATAGAATTTGAGTCTGGGGGAAGGGATCTCAAACGATCCTCTGCAAGGTTCTATGGGGGGCACCTCATCCCCTTATAATCCTTTCCCTTATGGTGGGGATCGTATACCTTCATCGTCTCCCTCCCCTGGCATCACTCCTCAGCAACCCGTCTGGTTGACCATGAACTACAACCTGTCCAGAGAAGGTAGTCAAGGACCTTCTTTTAGTACCACACCGGTGGGTTCTTTGTCATTCTCTTTGTTCGACGCATTTGGTAACAACGCATTCTCGTCAACCGCCGTCTCGACCGGGGGAAACCCTAGTTTGGGATCACAACATCCTGTGCAGGGTATTATTACTGCATAGGGGGCACACACTTCTCAAGGACCTTGGAATCCATGGCAGGGATCAGTTCCCTCGTCAGGGATGCTGACTGGGGTAAACCCCTTCCATGGTCAATGGAACCCCAGGAAAATATTAGTACCTATGCTCATAGGATTGGTAGGGGGGAACCCTTTCCAGAACCTTTGGAACATAATGTCAGGAGAAATCCATTCTCAACCTTCAACATCCTATTACGGGAGTCAGTTGATGACATCTCAACCAACGCAACATTCGAATGCTAGCCTAGGCCATGGTTTTTACTAGAAACTGGGCCAACAACCTAAATTTTCCTGGCAACTTGGTGCCAGCCAAATCCCAGGCTCCTATCCTCCTGTACATACTCAACAAACTAAGCTACCATTTTTGGAAACTTTGAATTTTCCAGACTTGTCAAGATTATTGAATGACCCAATTTGTCATGATCCACGTTGGCCTGCTATGCCAACCAAGTTGCCCTCGGACATTCCAACATTAGAGGGTAAGCCTAACTAAGATCCAGATGATAATGTGACTACCTTTCATCTATGGTGCTCATCCAAGTCATTGAGGGACGACTCCATATAGTTGTGTCTATTTCAACACACTCTCATCAGGAGTGTCGCGAAATGGTACATCGAGATCGATCACTCAAGATACTCTACTTTTGGTGAATTGGAAATGGTTTTCTTAAAACATTTTCAATTACCTGTGAGATAAGATGTCAGCATAGAATTGTTGGCCAACTTTGAATAAACAAAGGCTAACCATATCTCTGATCACATCTGAGAATGGCGGCATCGGAAGAGTTTGATTAAAGTACCAGTTCCACCAACATTCCTGCTGGAATGGTTCCTTAAGTCTTTAGTACCCCATTTATCCAAGGATGTCACAAAATCGGGGGTATTTTCATAAGAAGAGGTGATAATGAGAGCTCAACAGCTAGAGCTTATTTACTCTCAGTCTATTTTACTTTACCAAGTTTTTCCAGATGCACCGAGGTCTATTCTTAGCAAGACCAGATAGAAGTTTGGGCCACATGCCGATGGCATTTTCAGTTCAACACAAGTGAATCCCACTGATCCGTTGTCAAATTAATTACAACAATTTTTAATACAACATATAGTGGTAAACCAAACATCTAGTTTGGTCATTCCCCCTACTTAGACGTCGGATGTACACAGTATATAATTGACGAGCCCAAAGGCCAACTAGCAGGCCAACAGGAAGAAAAAACAAAGAAAGAAGAGTAAGGGGGATAATGAACCCACCAATAATTATGGTGGGGGAAACATAGAGATAAAGAAGTCGAAGTATCTATGTGGAATACCATCTGACTCACCTGTTTCCTCAACTCGCGGAGGCCCAAAAGTTATTGGCACAGCAGCAGCCTATAGTGTTAACGAACCCATTTCCTCATGGGAAAAATTTAACTCAAGCCTCTGTGAACATGGATGGGGCCAGTCAGGGACCCCCTTCATCATATAATAATCCCTCTACCTTGAATATATATATGTTGAAATGTGAAGCTCACATAGCTACTAGGGCACCTGATTACGGAACGCCAAGTACTGCCAAAAAGGGTAAAGAAGTCAAAAACCTGTATGTTCCTCTCCAAATCGAGAGAACGATGGTTGAAATAATGACATGCATCCTGAAAGGGGATTTCAAGAAGGCTTCACATAATCCAAATGCGAGGGCCACCCAGAACTACTATGTGGTGGAGGATTTGTCACAAACCCCTTGCGCGATGTCGACTTTGGAGGTCCTCCAGCACTTCCCTTCACAGAGAAAGGCTATGTTATCTTCCTTAGGATCTACTGAGACATGTAATATAGGAACTATCACTCTTGATACAACCGAATTGAAGCCTCGTCTCCCATATCAAGTCGCATTTCAATCAATAGTGGCTCACCCCACAAAATCTTCTACCGAGAATATTTTCCATACCGTGGTTGATGAGGGTGCCTCGACATGCGTGATGTCATTGGCATGTTGGAAGGCCATTGGAAAACTCGTTTTTTCTCCTTTACCTACTCTTCTTACCATGGTCGATGTTCGTTCGTTTAGACCACATGGAAGCATCCCTTCTTTCCCCATGCATTTAGGATGGAAGACTGTGTGCATCCAAGTTGAAGTGGTTGATCCACCTCTTGACTACAACCTCCTGTTAGGAAGGAGTTGGACATATGCCATGCATGCAGTGGTCACCACAGTTTTTCAGGTCTTGATGTTTCCACATGAGGGTTGAATTATGACCATTGATCAATTGTCCTTCTCCAGACCTGACCCTTCATCGAGGGCATCCATGGTCCCAATGATTGATAATCCACAACCTGGTGTTGTCAATGTAGGATTTTGTTTGTGCCCACCTCTCATGGGTACTTTCAATTACCCACATCCTTCCGGTGATGTCAAAATGATATTGGCTATCCCCGACTAGCCTAAGGCTGAAATATTTTTAGTGTCATCATTCTGCACGAATTACTTTAATGATTCATGGATTCTTCCTTCCCTATCATCCATGTTGGAAGGGAGAGGGCACCATGGCATGCCCATGCCCTTGTTCGTGGCATAAGTTGCATAATCTATAGTACAGCAAGCTTTCGCTAACCCCGATCCGACCCCTGCACAGGAGTTAGATCCAGTTCTCGAGCCTTTCTGGGCTCAAGGTTCGCTTGCCACTACTGATTCCTTAGACTTGGTATTACCCTATAACCAGGTGATTTTAGAAGCATTGATTGGTCTAGACAGACCCTGGGATGGTCTTCATCACAGATCATATTTCCTCCTAGAGTTAGGAAGAATAGAGGGAGGAGAATTTGTGTTGACTATAATTGGAGATAGGTCTTGTCTTGTCAATCCCCTGGCTATGCACACAATTTATGCCAAGGGTAATATGGAAATCATCGCTACAATGATACCTATTGATATCTATAGAACCCCTGGCATCATGGAGAATGTCTTTGTCAGATCAGACTGTTCCCCTGAGGAGATTCATATCTATACAGATTTATTTAAGGAATTCCGCGACATTTTTTCCTGGTCTTACAAGGAAATGCTAGGGATTGATCCAAGAATCATCAAACATCAGATTACGATTACCCTGGCGCCAAACCAATCCAGCAAAAGCTTCATCCGGTAAATCCTCAAAAAGAAGCAGTTATTAAGGCTTAAGTAGAGAAACTACTCAAAGATGGTTTCATCTACCCTGTCCAATTGACTCAATGGGTGTCGAATAGTGTTCCAGTCAACAAAAAGAAGGGTACGATTAGCGTATGTATGGACTTCCGTGATTTGAACAAGGCCTGTCCAAAGGATAATTTCCCCACCCCATTTATTGACCAGATTTTTGATGAATGCACAGGCTACGAGGTCTTTTATTTCATGGATGGTTTCTTGGGATACAATCAGATAAAGATCAAACCCGAGGACCATCACAAAAAAACTTTTATCTGTCCATGGGGTACATTTTCTTATCGGAAGATTCCTTTTGTCCTGAAGAATGCTGGAGCCACTTTTCAGTGGACCATGTCTTTTTCTTTCCACGATCTCAAACACCTAGTCGAGGCTTATCTCAATGATTTAGTGTCATGATCTCGTAAGAGATTTTATCATCCCAAACACCTCCGACTTATCTTTGAGTGATTTCGTTACTATCGGATTCTCTTGAATCCAAAAAAATGCAGTTTTTGTATGACATTGGGTCGTCTTCTAGGTTTCATAGTTTCGACAACAGGGATCATGGTCTATCCTCTAAAGGTTGAGGCAATAGTTCGGTTGCCTCCCCCGTGCACAATCCCTCGGCTTCAGAGTTTACAGGGAAAAGAAAACTTTTTACGGCGTTCATCACAAACTATGTTGAGATCACAAAAGGGTTCATGCATTTACTAAAGAAGGACATTCCTTTCCATTGGGACGAAGCCTCTCAGTTCTTTTTAGAAGCATTGAAACGCGCCCTCACGTCTGCCCCCTTGCTTCGGCCACCCAATTATAATAAATATTTCTTATTGTACTTGGCTACTGCAGAGTCGACCATCAGCATGGTCTTGGTTCAAGAGGACCATTTTCTTGAAGAGAACGTGATTTACTACCTGAGTCCAGGCTTGGTTGGTCCAGAACTCAACTACTCCCATGTTGAGAAACTTGTGTTGGAAACAGTTCATGCTATCTAACGGTTCCATCACTATATCATGTTTCGAAAGACCACCGTCATTTCCGTTGTGAATTCATTCCAATATGTGTTGACATGATGTGTAATCAACAGAAATATCAGTAGATGGATAGTTATCCTCTAGGAATTTGACTTGGATTTTGTTTCGGCGAAATCCAAAAATTCATTGGTCTTTGCGAAACTCATCTCGGAACTTCTAGTCGAGTCAGGTGATGTTATACCTGAAGAGTCACCTATTAAAGGAGATATGTTTTTTATCACATCTTCGGACCCCTGGTATGGAGATATACTAGTCTATCTCTAGACTTTGAAGTTCCCCGCCTCTGCCTCTCATGATAAGTGTCGACACATATGCCATTAGGAAAAAAACTATCTTATTCTTGAAGACACTTTGTATCGTCGAGGTATAGATTGCATCCTTCGTCGATGTCTCACCCATGAAGAAGTGGAACTCGTGCTCAATGACTACCACACTAAAGCATGTGGTGGTCATTTGTCTGGGTTGGAAACAACCCAAAAGATTCTAGGAGCCGGTTACTATTGGCCAACGTTAATCAAAGATTGCATTGAATCGATCAAGAAGTGCCACCCGTGTCAGATCTTCTCACAGAATATGAGGGCACATCATGTTCCCATGTTTCTTGTCATTACAGTTGGCCCCTTCACCAAGTGGGGGATTGATTATACTACATGCCACCCCCTTCAGCCAGGGGTCACCGTTATATCATCGTAGCAGTAGATTACTTCACCAAGTGGGTCAAAGCTATGCAAACGTTCAAAGATGATGGAGAGACATAATCTCTCTTCTTGTTTAATCAGATAATAGTAAGGTTCAGCATCCTGAAGGAGATTGTCACTGACCATGGCAGTCACTTTCAGAATAAAATGATGTCTGATTTAATGTCAAAGATAAAGTTGAGACAAGAACACTCATCAACTTATTACCCACAAGCGAATGGTCAGGTGGAAGCTGTGAATAGTTCATTGAAGACCATTCTGCTATGAACGACCAATTCGGCAAAGTAAAATTGGCATTTGATGTTATACTCGACATTGTGGGCCTACCAAATGTCTGTAAATACTGTCATTGGTTTCTCACCTTTTCAACTTGTTTACAGGTTGGAAGCAGTATTTCCTATAGAATGTCAAATCCCATCTCTTAAGCTGGCAGTATAGTTATTTACAGACACTTCATCGCTTGGGGAATGATTATTATATCTCGAGTAGCTCGATGAGCAATGACATGATGAAACCTTGGCTAACGAGGTTCACAAGAAGAGATTCAAGTGTCAGTATGGTCGGTTCGTTCATCCTCGTATTTTCTCCGAAGGCGACCTTGTCTTGGTCTATGACCAAGATAAGGATCCCCTGGGGGAAAGCAAGTTCAAACCCATGTGGTTCAGACCATTCATTATGAAGGAGGTATTAAATAAGGGCACTTATCATCTCGTAGACTTTGAAGGGAAATATTTAGCGGAGCCTAGAAATGGGCTCTACCTCAAGAAGTATTACTCATAGGTGGGTTGCCTTGGGTGATTTCTTGTATATATGTATAGTTCTTATACATTTTAGTTTTTTTCTTTTGTTTTATGGACGTGTCATTTTTTATGTCAACTTTTTCATTGTGGTAGATGTCAAGTGAATCAAACATGTTCATTGGATTCGCGGACGGTGCTAGCCAACACACTCAGAGGCTTTCTTCTATAGCTTGGGTGATATTCACACCTCAAGGCCAGTTGTTATCTTCTGGAGGTATCTGTTTAGGTGACACCATGAATAATATCACCGAATAAAGTGTAGTAATAGATTTTCTTCATGACACCTTGTCACACGGTATCTCTTACCTTTGGATCTACTTAGATGCACAATTGGTTGTGTCCCAGATAAATGGGGTTTACCGCATTTATTATCCTACTCTACATCAACGATTCCTTAGGGTACATATCTTAGAACATTGTTTTGATTACATTACATATATCCATGTTCCTAGGAGATGGAATCAAATGACAGATACCCTAGCTAATCAAGTATTAGATTGGCATATTGCACACATGTAAGGAAAAGCACACACATACACATGTAAATACATTTGTAAATAAATGCAATCCATAAGACATAAAAAGATGTAAATACCCATATATATATCAAAAGTCTCAAAGTACATAGGTGGGTGCAAGCGCCTCAAAAATATGTCCAGTATACGTCACGGGGCTTATTCCCTCAAAAATATACAAAAACATTCCCTTGGCACGTAAGTGGTCCATCCTAAGCTAAGGGCGGGGCCTGTTGTCCATGCCGTAGTGAACCATGTCATTTGCCAAATGCTGGAAGAGTTGGACCCAATTCCATGGCACCCCAACTACGTGAGGTTGCATCGATGGCAGGAGATCCTTGATCTCTTCCATAGGGACTGTGCGAGTGAGCGTGGTGAGGTTTCGCTCCACCCATCTCAAAACTCTCTCAGCCTCTGTGGCTAGAGGTCCCCTTATTGTTTCTACTGGTCCTACCTCTGGTTGAGGACGTCGCCTGGTCATCGAGAATTCTTCTGGATGCACCTGTCCCACATTTGTACATAACAGATACATAGTTGTGAGATACTCTGGTATGCATAAAAAATTATATATATAAAGAAATAAAAAATTAAATAATAATTAAAAACAAACATACCTATCTCTCCTCGTTCTTCCCTGAGAGGTACGGGAATGTCAAGATCCCTGGAGAAGTTGATCCTAGCATAGGGGTAGTTCTCTATAGTTGGAATTTGTTGAGACTACTAGTCGACAAAAGCATCATTGAAGGCCTCAATGGTCCTCCCTCACACCTATCACGGAAATAGTGTCACCCATCTGCACACGGCTAGGAGAGAGGCCACGTGCCCATGTATCATCTCTCATGGACTAAGAATGGATTCCCTCTTGAAGAAAAAGGAACCTAGAATAGTCCCAAAACCAAAGTTCTTGTTATTCCACACACGACACTATGTCAGTCGTCTCTTCATGCAATCCAGCATGGTTGTTCTCCAATTGAACACTAGTGCATTTAAGCACTGTACCGCACAATGCATGTGTTCCCTTGATGCCTGATGTAAAGTCGCAAATCCAGTGATCCACCCAATAAGTAAAACTATCACTTGCAACGACAGGTTGGAAATCTTATGGATCGACACCTGAGAACCCACTTTATCTGTGCCAGCCTTGCAATATAACACGATCAATTTATCTATGTTGTGAGGCCTAGGAGGAAAAGCACGAAGGTTGATCAGTTCCCCTATGCTTGAGAGGATATTTGGAAAATAAATATCCTTAGTCGTTGGAGTCAATGATTGTCCCTCAAGCATAAATGCCTCAGCGTCTGGGTGCCACTAATCTACCAAGGTGTTCAATAGCCTGGGTTGTGCCCTCATGAGTGGACACTGGAATAATTTCAACAACCCACATTGTACTAATACGGTGAGAGAAGAAGGGTCTTCTGTGACCAAAGAATTATTGTCTTCATGCTCCATTTCTCTCCAATGGACATACATCCTGCAAAGTGACAAGTTCAAAAGAGAGTTAAATTCTTTCCTTTCAAAATTTTCCATGCGTTTGAGGGTGTATGCGGGCTATGTTGACAACAGTCACATATGAACGTGGGTAGGTTTTTTTCTTCCCGTGGGAATATGCATGTTGTCCTTAGAAAGCCTGCGTACACACAGAGCCGCACCGTTTTTAAGAGTGCATGCCCCCCCAAAAAACTAAAATGAACAAAAAGGGAAATATTGAATTGCAAGAGGGGTTGATTTATACCTACTTGGTCCAAGCGAAAGTTCATTTCGTCCACTGAAGCTCCCGGAATCAACTTTCTTAGCAAAGGGGTGTTTTTGGCTTTTTGGTCAATTCTCAATTTGCAATGGTGATAATGAGCTGCCAATCTTCTATTTATAGTCTTTGTTTGCCCTTTTTGTCATTTTTTGAACCCTTTTGTCACTTTTTTCTCACTTCAAAATCATTTAGTATGGTTCTTGAGTTTCTCATTGGATATTACGACATACTCCACTTTTGGTTTGGGAAACTTTTGGAGTGATGGGTCACTTTCTAAGGTCCTTTGGTAAAAGTTGTTTTTCCAACGATTTTCATTTAATTTAGGATTCCACCTCCACTTGTTGCACCTTGTTGTATTTTTCTCTTTACCATAGGATCGACCCCACCGAATTGCGACACAGAACCATCATTTCTTCTCTAGAAGTGTCGTAATTCAGTGGCAGAGCCTACTCTCACATCGATGTCCTAGGTAGATCCTGGTTGCATTTTGGTGTCCATGTCGTTGCTAATAACCATCGGCTTGGGAGTCCTTTCAGTCTTGCCTTGATTACGAGTTTCAGTCTTGCCTTGATTACGATTTTTTGCCTTCACATATCTAATATATTATCACTTTGGCCTCACCCTAGGGACTCCCAAAAAACAAATGGGTCTTCTTTTAAGCCCTTTTCAGACCCTCTAAACATGAAAATATTGTCGAGCAATCTTGTTTCCCTTCACGCTCGCCAAACTAAAATTTGAAGGCATGTCTGTCCATCGGTAGTTTACCCCTTTTTCAGTCCAGATAGTCAATTGTATGAACAAAGGTATACTCTAGGAACTTCGGTTTGCTAGAAGAACATTCTCAGGTATAAGTTTAACCCTTTTTCGAGCCTGACAGACTAAATTTACGAAAAAGGAACCCCCATGGAGTCCATAGTTAAGCTCTTTTCAGACTCCCTAAAAGTGAAAAGATTGCCAAGTGAGCTTGTTTCTTCACACTCATTAAACCGATCCAGAAGAACATCCATTACGAAGTCCATAGTTAAGCTCTTTTCAAACTCCTTAAAATTTAAAAGATCGTCGAGTGACCTTGTTCTTTCACACCCGTTAATTGGTTCAGAAAAACATCTACTAGCATGAGTTTACCCCTTTATCTGGCCTATAGATTAAGGAGGAAAAAGGTACACCTCAAGAGATTCATCTCGTCGGGAGAGTTCTCCTCAGTAAATTTAACCTTTTTCGGGCTAAGGGGACTAAATCTATAAAAAGGCAGCGAGTCCATATTTAATCTCTTTTTAGACTCCTTAAAATTGAAAAGATTGTCAAGTGATATTGTCTTTGTCACACTCGTTAAAATGGTTTTGAATAGATGTCTTTTCAGTGCTAATTTATACCTTTTTTGAGTCGACTAGACTATCTTCAAAAAAGGTACCCCAATGGAGTCTTCTTTTGCGCTTTTTTAGACTCTCAAAAAATGAAAAACCACCGATCTTACCTTCTCTAGGCTCATTTAAAATTACATTGAAAGATGTTATCATTGTGTCTTATTAATCGCATTTGCATTCCTGCGTCTTTGGCCTAATGTCAGATCCATGTTGCTCTCAACTGAGCCTTTGAAGCATGCCTTATACGCAAGCCTTGTAGCACTTTGCCTCTGCGTCTTGACACCTTGACCCATGGAGGAATTTTCCCGAGTGTCCTTTTCCTGCACATGTCTCCTTGCTCTGAGCATCAGTGTGTTCCTTGTGCTTGGAACTAGTATGCTTGCGACACTCATTCCTCCTTTGTAACGTAGCATTATTTTATTCTTTTTCAAGCTTTCCAAAATTATTGAAAAGAAAAAAAATCAAATATACCCCAAAAAGAGGATGGGAAAAGTATTTTCTCTTTATGGAAACATAATGAGTCACCCTTGGACAAAGCACATCTTTCCATTTGATCGTCAAGCTTTGGGATTTAATATGACTTTAAGAAGATGTTATCGTAACATAGAGTTGTGTCCTCCTCCATTTGGTTATTCTTCCAAACATATGGAGAGTTTGTGATTGCCTCTTGCATCATATATTTATGTCAATGTCATGCTACTTGAGTCTCATCATTCATCGTGCTATTGTCCAAGGGAATTTTTATCCAACTTGAGTCCTCCCTTCTGCAATTTGTCTCTTGTCCTAATGCTCGACCATCCCAAAAGTCCAATCAAGTCCTTGTTCGAAATTAGTGAAGTTCTCTGCCTGATCACCGAGATCCTCTTGTATGTTCCCCGATGATTCATCAAAGACCTCTAGGTAGTGAAGTCATACACTCACATTACACTCATACCCGAGTTTTGAATATCTTGAAATTGTTTCTCAAGCTCTGAAGACCTCATCTCAAGCCATAAAGAGTCATTGGCTTCTTGAAGATGGATACTATACAAGTATATCTTTGGTTTTGAGATGTAGATCCGTTGTATATTGCTTGTGGCTACACTTTATATAGTTATATGACATGGATATATAGTGTATTTGATTGGTAGCCATGATTTATTTCATCCCAAGCATGGGTATGCCCGCCTCGATGAGACAATTGTTATTTTGCAGATGGCACCTCCCGAACTCCGGTCCTGGGCTCACTCGCTTCGTACGTTGGTAAAGATTTGTAATGTATTTCGGCCATCAGATTCTCTTCTAACCTCACAAATTAGGGGGCATCTGTTATAAACCTAAATTTCATCACACATGCATACCTGGCATTAGGTCATCTTACTTACTATTTTTCCCAAGCCAATACAGAACAACTCTTCTTAAAAACACAATTTTTGAATATGTACATGCCCTGCACCAATACTGCCCACGTATGTATGCTAGCTATGCCACTATTGTCCGTGTACATATGCTAGCTATGCCATTACAGCCCACGTATAGCCACAAAAGTTGCAAAAAATAAAAAGTTGCAAGGGAATTGTTGAGATTACGGGCTATTGGGTAGTTTCCCAACCAATTGACTGCCTATAGCCCATCACCCATCCAAATAACCATCTTTTTTTCATATAAAAAGAGGTTTTGGGGTCTCATTCCAAAGAGAAACACAGCAACCATGAAACTCTGCCCATTTTTCTTTCCCCTCTTGCCCTAAGAGTTTTGCAGCCACATTGTGAGTTTTGAGCCAGAATTCCCTATTCTTGCCTTTTTCCTCATTCATAAGCCTACGCCCATTCTCTACAGAGAAGTATGAGAGAAGAAGGATACATGGAAGTGGTTGAAGCTTGGTGAATAGGAGCCCAGGATCGGGTTCAAGGAGCAGTCACCGATCTCATTTTGTAAGTAACTCTGTGAGATTAATATAAAGAAGTACTTTTTCCATCCCGCCATATGATGTGTTCAATCTTCATGTTTGATTTACATTTTGTTATGACATCTAACCCACTAATTCATATATAGAATGCATGTTCGTAGTTTCTTGTTTGTCTTTTGGTGAATGCAGGTCATCCTTGGTGTTGGTCACTATAATTGCTTATTTAACTAAACAATCAAGTGCTACATAAATTGTCAACCCAGGGAAGTCTATTTATTTCAAAGGTAATCACACACTATATATGCTCAATCTCAAAAGAAACCTAGAGTTGTAGTAAAAATATATTAATCACACCTTGCCTTGAAAAAACTGAAGTTCTAACTTGAATTATAGGAAAGCAATCTACCTATTGCAGAGTTCAATGTTTAAAGAAATAATTGTCCAAAGAATCCTGGATTACATTAAGAAATAACAACTTAAGAAAGAAATATTTTCATCATACTGCAAAAGGAAAGACCAGCTATTCTGTAAAAGAGAACAAGACCATATTCCCCAAGTAGGAATCTTCAGCACCTGTTTCTGATCATCACACTTTCATGAACTCTTTACTAATTGAAATGATTGACACACACTGAAGGCTAGATATTTCTTAACAAAGAACAAGACCCTATTCCCCAAGCAGGAATCTTCAGCACATGTCCCTGATTAACACGCTTTCATAAATTCACCAAATAGGATCGCTAACTAGAATGATTAATAACTACCCAAGCATGAATCATATGAAAACAATGTAATAGAGTTTCAGCAAGACAGAGTTCAGTAAAGTAGTGTTTCAGTAAAACAGAATTTAATCAAAGCATGAACAGAAATAACACTTAACACAATACAAAGCTAATGGGTGAATCTTGTGAAGAAGGTGGGCCCTCCCTTCTCACAAGATTCCCCTGAAATGAAAGGAACTAGAGAGAAATGCTCAGAACAATCTTTTATTCATCTATCAACTGTATCATATTACAATCTGAAGTAAAACACGTCCTTCTCTATAAATCCTTTCTTAGATAAAAAGAAGGTCCTCTCTAATGATGATTTCCTCTTATTTAAAGAGGAGAATCCCCTCGATACAATTTGATCATCCAATTACATGTGCGCCTCCGAATCCTATTCTTAGTCAGATCAAATCTCTATACTGGAATAGGATATCCTGGTTTCCCGTAACAGAATGCTATCACAATAGTTGAAAAGGTGTTGAGTGAGGTGTTGTTGTTGCGGCTGGAATAACAACTTCCTTGTTTATCTTCTTGTTACGGTTGTTGTATTTTGTTTCAGCATCGCAAATCATGAGCTTTTTCAGCAACGGGATTTTCGTTCTAACTGTTTTAGCAACGTGGTCTCACGCAACAGCGGTGGTTAATTCTGGCTCAAGGTGCGGTTGTTGTGGTCAATGTAACAGCTCCATTGTTGTTTCGGCATCATAGACCACGGAGAGTGTAATAGCTTCTTCTTGTGTGAGTTTTTGTTTCAGCACTGTATATCACAGAGAGTGTAACAGCTTCTTCTTGTGAGAGTTGTTGTTTCAGCATCATAGACCACGGAGAGTGTAATTTAGCTTCTTCTTGTGTGAGTTGTTGTTTTAGCATCGTAGACCACAGAATATTTCATCCATGGTGTTTGCGTGCTTTGAATGTTTCAGCAACGGGCCTTTAAACAACAATGCTAATATACAATTCGAACTATTTCAGCACTTATATATTTCTGATCAACGGTTAAGTACAAGAGTAATGTAAAATTATATGCAAAACAGATTAAACATATAGCAAGGAGAAGAGGCGTTATATACCTTTGGAGAGATAGGGTAAGGTGATAATATAAGTTTAAATGTGAGTGGAAAAAGGATGTAATGGTAGAAAAAAGTGTGAGCAAAAAGGTACATTGTAGGGTCCTAACATCCCCCCCAACTTAAAATGTTGCATGTCTTCAAGCAACTTCAATCTGAATGAGAATCTGGATACCGACTCTGAGCGTGCAAGTTACTTAAGCAATAGCTGTGGAAAGTGTTGTCTGTTGGAGCTCTGAATCCTTGAACACGTTGTAGCCTTTGTTAAGTTGTTGTTTCAACCTTCTTGGGCAACTTATAATCAACTTTATATTTCTCTGCTAGCATCCACGGGATAGGAAAATGAAACTGATAACCTATCCATCTTTCAGCACATTGTTGAACACACTTGATGTAGCTAGGTACCCTGGAAATTGCTATATCAAGATTAGTGGGGCTAAAGGGATTGTATTCTTGTATTTTCCCAGTAGATTGTTGCCACAACATGTTATTTGCTTGTAGGTCAACAATCTCTGTGGATTTAATGAACTATTGACAATCCTGAAGCACTGTTGTCTGAAGTTGCTGAATGTGTTGAGTCATCCCTGGTTTCTTCAAAAACTGATAATATTATGTAACAAAGGTGGCAGCATTTTGTGGTTCTGGCCGTATCCAGAGAAGGTGGTTATCCTCATTATTCTTGGCAGCTAGGAATTCATCCTGCCATATAATTTGATTGTTAAGGAAGGAGGTGAGTGCCCGAATCTGGATGTCACCGACAAGAGGGTTAAGGTTAAGCTGTCGGTTCTCAGGGATGGCCTCATTATGAAAATATACCTCACAGAGGAGGTGTTGATCCATAGCAGAGGCTTCTGCAAAGGTTTTAACAAAATCTACTGGATTTAACACTACATGGGGTCTGCCTTCTTTGATTGATTTGATCTGAAACCATGTAAGTCGTTCCACGAGGAACAAAGAGTAATTGCAGGATGGTTTCCTTGCAGCCAATAACTTTTGTGCCAAGTCAAATATCAGGAGCAATTTTCCTTTTAGCTCTTTATTCTGTTTCTTATAGGCACAGGATTCCTGGCGTGTTTGCTCCAAAGCTTCCCAGTTTGAATAGATATGGTTTAGCCAGATTAGTCTGTGTTCCTGCAGGCTTTTGGTCTGTGTAACAGCAGACTCTTTTTTCCATTTGTCTATTATTGCCTACTCATCCCATGGTTGAGTTTGTGTTTCAGCATTGCATGTTGTAGGATGAGGTAGGGTCTGAGTGGCTTGCTCCATAAAGGTGTGGGTATTGATATGGCTAGGAGGGGAAAATTCATCAATAGGCAATGTTTGTACAGCTTTATTAACAAAAATAGGGGCTTCAGATTTGACAATTGTTGTAGGCTAGGGTTCAGTTTTAATTTTGGAGGGTCCTGTTGGTTCTTGTGTAACAACAGGGTGTTGTTCTTTGACTGCAAAAGTCATAGGTGCAGGGGAAGCTCCTAGCATTGGAATTTGAATTACTTTGTAGCCTGCTTGATAGTAGATGTCCCCACATTGACTGCACATATACTCTCTACACAGACTCTCTGTTGTATTTTGCTCTGTCATGGTCGCTATGCGATCTAGGGTGTACAATTTAAGTTCCTTCTCATAGGCTTCATTTTCCATGGCTAGCTCTTGCTTGTAGGCTTCCAGTTTAGACCTTAGGAACTCATTTTCTTGTAAGACAGAGGCCATTGTTGGTTCTGGCTGAGGGGTGACTGGTTCTTGTGTAGCAGTCACAACCGCACTAGCTAGTTCTTTTGGAGCAGCTGCAGGATCGACAGTTGATTCTTGTGTTTCAGCTTCTTGATGTAAAGAAAGTAATGTTGCAGCACCCTGGGCATCTGATTCCTATGTCTCGGTAACAAAATCAGTAGTTGGTTCTTGTGTTTCAGCTGTAGCGGGTTCTTGTGTGACAGCTATAGCTGGTTCTTGTGTTTCAGCTATTGAATGAGTAGCTGGTTCTTGTGTTTCAGCTACTAAATGAGTAGTTGGTTCTTGTGTTTCAGCTACTTGATGAGTAGCTGGTTCTTGTGTTTCAGCTACTTGATGAGTAGTTAGTTCTTGTGTTTCAGCTACTTGATTTGAAAAGGATGATGTTGCAACACACTGGGCCTCTGGTTCTTGTGTTTTAGTGCCCATGGGTGGAATAGGTAAAGATTTCAGAATTTGGGAGGTTGAAGATGCACGGGGTTTTAACTGGATGGGTTGTGGATTTAGGGTAGTGACAGTAGTGGCTACTCTTGTTGAGGCCCTTGTTCGTTTTCTTTGTAAAAAGGGTGGAAAGAAAAGAATTTTCTTTCGTTTGCGTGGGGGATTTTCCTCAATGATGGGACAAGGAGAATTGTTTGGTTTAGAATCATCGCTAAGGATATGAACGGCAGGAGTGGATGATTCTAGTAAAATGTGGGGCGGGCTTGGTATGGTAGGGGGGTTAATTGGATTGATTGGGTCTATAGGTGGACTGTTAGGCACTTCCGGAGGGTCTGGAGGGTTTTGTGGTTGTTGTTCCTGAAGATTTTCAGGAATTTCAACAGCTTCTTGGGGGTCTATGGGTGGGTTGTTTAGTGGAGGGTTTTGTTGGGCAAAACCCTTTTGGATAAGAATTTGAGTGAGACGATGATGGGTGAGGGAAAGGGCGGGATTTTTAGCCTTTTTACAGTAGTGCGACATATTTTTAAGACATCCAAGCAGATAATAAGGAATGTTTACCAATCTAGCATGTCGTAAATGAGACAACAAGACAAAATCATACTGGTAGACTACCTGGTATCGGCCTTCGCAGGTAAGGTAGTGTTTGACAAATTTTTCAACTTTCGGCCATGGAGGCGGCAACGAGCTGAGTCGGACACCCTGGCCTTTAGGCTCAATTTGTTCCTCTGGCAAGAGGAAATCCTGTTGGGCATTAAGAATGATATGTTTGCGGCTGAACCGGTGAATTCCATTGGTAGGGAGACCCAAAACCTACGCTATATCCTCCTCTGTAACTGGGATCCGAACCCCTTGAACAATGGAATGATCTTCCTAAAGATTTTGAGCAAATTGAAGAACCTGTTGTTGATCAAATCCCTGGAGCCTCTAAAAATAACCCAACCATCCTACCTGCAGAAAATTTTGATAGACTTCTGGATATAGTTCTAACAGGGTTGTCATGGCGGGTTCGTGCCGTATAACAGGGCCTCCCATAGCTAACCGCTCAGTAAAATGCACTGACAGAGAGTCGAGTAATCGCTTCTGTGTAGAGAGAGTTTTTCGGGTGAAGGAATGAAAATGGTGGTAAAACAAGGAAAGGGTGGTAAAAAGAGAATGACGGTGGTTGGTTCATGTGAAATGATGGTATAAGATTTCGATATNCCCCTTCAAGTACGGATGAAATAATGATTTTACATGAGTGATAATTATGAGTTGGGATCTTCTCATTAACTATAGCTCAATTGTATTTACATATAAAATTTACATACCTCATCTTTACCTTTTGATTCGTGCTTCAAACAAAATATAGTGCCTGTCCATAATAGTTCTGCAGTGGCCGTGGCGGAGACTTTTGATTTGTTAGAGGAATTGTATCAAAGATTTGTTTACTGGAAGGACAAAATCTAGTCTTAGAGCGCAAAAGCTTATTGACAGAGAATGTTGAAAAGTTGGTGTTTCAACAACAGGGAAAGAATAGAGAAATGTTTGTTGAAGAGTGATGTTGCAGAATACTGTTGAGGTAGTGGTGTTTCAGCAGTGTGGAAAAAGGGAGAAATTGTTGGACAGTGGTGTTTCAGCAATGAGGAAGATGTGAAAAATTGTTGAACAGTGGTGTTTCGGTAATGGGGAAAATGTGGAAAATTACGGAACAGGGGTGTTTCAGAAATGGGAAAATGTAGAAAATTGTTGAACAGTGGTGTTTCAGCAATGGGGAAATGTGGAAAATTGTTGAACAGTGGTGTTTCGGCAATGAGGAAAATGTGGAAAATTGCGGAACAGGGGTGTTTCAACAATGGGAAAATGTAGAAAATTGTTGAACGGTGGTGTTTCAGCAGTGGGGAAATGTGGAAAATTGTTGAACAATGGTGTTTCGGCAATGGGGAAAATGTGGAAAATTGCGGAACAGGGGTGTTTCAGCAATGAGAAAATGTAGAAAATTGTTGAACAGTGGTGTTTCGGTATTGGGGAAAATGTGAAAAATTGCAGAACAGGGGTGTTTCAGCAATGGGAAAATGTAGAAAATTGTTGAACAGTGGTGTTTCAGTAATGGGGAAAATGTAGAAAATTGTTGAACAGTGGTGTTTCAGCAATAGGGGAAATGTAGAAAATTGTTGAACAGTGGTGTTTCAGCAATGGGAAAATGTAGAAAATTGTTGAACAGTGGTGTTTCAGCAATGGGGAAGCTTGGCTCTTCTTGAAGTAAGATCGTCCTTTCTTAGTAGGCCTTTGCTCTGATCGAGAATCTGCAAAAATCAATTGTAACATGTTATTTCCTGACAGGGATTATTAGTAAACGAAATCTAATCTAATACTAAAGAAATTAAATTAAAAGGAATTAATTGCAATGAGGGGTAGGAGGCCCCTCTAAAAAGAGGTAATGAAAGTCTGCCACACATGTGGCCTTAAAATCTTCCTTGGAAATGGGGCGCTGGGACAGATGGAACCGATGACCATTTACAAGTAGCGATGTTTTAGAGTCATCGATTGTGAGGAGCCTTACTGTTCCATTGGGGAAAACAGTGTCTACTTCGTAAGGTCCAAGCCATCTTGTACGTAGTTTCCCTTGAAATTCTTTGAACCGAGAGTCATACAGTAGGGCACAATTACCTTTTTGGAATTCCTTATGCTTGATAGTTTTGTCATGCCATTTTGACCTTTGTTGTTGAATCATAGTTGTCTGATGAATGGCATCTAGTCTTTTTTCATCCAATTCATTAAGCTGTTGCAACCTGGTTGTTTGTGCATCGGTCAAATCAAGGTTGACAGCTAAAGCAGTCCTTAAGGTTTTGATTTCAAATTCCACAGGAAAGACGACACATTTTCCATAAACTAATTCATAGGGAGAGAATCCTGTAGTATTTCTCCAGGTAGTTCTGTAGGCCCATAATGCTTCAGGGAGTCTGTGAGACCAATCCTTTTTGTTTTCCTTCACT
>JZKD02S1455352.1:146097-157624 GCA_000966675.3 Picea glauca
ACTACATTTTCTTTTCCTGGTCTATCTACAATTGTAATATCAAATTCTTGTAATAATAGTAACCATTTGGTGACTCTAGCATTTGTGATAGGTTTGTTCATTAGATATTTGATAGATGAGTGATCAGTATGGACAAGAGTAGAGTAGCTAGTGATGTAATGTCGAAATTTATTAATGGCATAGATAACTGCTAAAAATTCCTTTTCGGTAACTATATATTTAAGTTCAACAGGAGTCATATTCTTGCTAATGAAATAAATAGCATAAGGAAGATGATTTTCTTCTTGTCCCAAGACATCTCCTATTGCAGTATCTGAAGCATCAGAGGATATATGAAAGGGAAGTGTCCAATCAGGTCCTCTTAGAATAGGGGCTGTAGATAACTGATGTTTAAGTGTATTAAATGCTTCCTGACAAGAATTAGTCCATTTGAATTTGGCATTTTTCATCAGTAACACAAACAGGGGAGAAGCTATTTTGGAAAAAAAATTGATAAATCTTCTGTAGTATCCAGCATGTCCTAGAAAACTTCTTACCTTTGTTTGGGTTTTGGGCATAGGAAGATATTTAATGACTTGTATCTTGGATGGATCCACCTGAATTCCTTGAGATGAAATAACATGTCCAAGCACTATTCCTTCACTTATCATCATATAAAAATTTTCTGTACTTAAGGAGAGGTGGGCTTGTATACATCATTGAAGCACTTTCTCAAGGTTTTGTAGTGCTTTCTGAAAAGAAATGCCATAAGGGGTAAAATCATCCATAAAAATTTCCATAGAGTCATTAAGCATATCAGAAAAGATTCCTATAACTGTTCTTTGAAAGGTTGGTGGTGCATTACATAGTCCAAATGGGAGAACTCTATAAGCAAAGGTTCCCCACGGGCTAGTAAAAGTGGTTTTATCTTGATCTTCAGGTGCAATTTTGATCTGATTATACCCACTAAAACCATCTAAAAAGGAGAAAAATTTCTTCCCTGACAAATTGTCTAACACCTGATCAATGAATGGTAATGGGAAGTGATCTTTTTTAGTGGCTTTATTTAAGGCTCTATAATCTACACATACTCTCCATTTCCCATTTTTCTTAGGAACTATTACCAACGGGGAAACCCATTCATTGTCTGATATAGGATATATAAACCCTGCATTGAGCAATTTTTGAAGTTCCTCTTTAAGGATTTCTCTTAAATTAGGGTTCATTCGTCATTGGGGTTGGCAAATCGGTCGATAATCGTCCTTGATATATATACGATGAGTACAAAATTCAGGAGAAATTCCTTTCATATATGTATAGTCCCAAGCGAATGTTTCTTTATGTTCAAGAAGTAACTTCATTAATTGTTGTGTTTCAGCATTTGTCAGGTTAGGGTTTATGTTCAGTGTTTTGCCAGGTTCAATTTCTACTGGTATGCTTTTAGAAGAGATGGTGGTAGATGTTTGAGGTGGGTTTTCAAAGTTAAGGTTTTCCTGATTATCTGACTCCAAAATTCCAGTGAGCTGGTTGTGAGTTTTTGGAGTCACGGAGGAGGGTTCACAAATAAAATTATTAATCACTTCATCCTCGGTGGCATCTTTAAGGATTAAGGCTTGTCTGATAGTCAGGATGGGTTGAGTAAGTTGATCATCAAAATCTACCCATACAAAATTATCATTATTAATCAAGGGTGTAGCGTGAGGGTAGAGGGTACGCTGTTTAGTCTCGTAACCATTGGAAATTGTCATTGTACCTGATCTACAACTGATAAAAGCATCTGTTGTGGCTAGCCAAGGTCTGCCCAAAATTAGAAGGTGGCCCCCCAACTTTGTTTTAGGTTGTAATACCACAAAGTCAGGTGGATAATTCCAAGATTCCACTGAGATAATTAGGTCTTCAATGACTCCCTCCATTTTTATTGTGGATCGGTCAGCTAATTCTAGGATAGTTGGGGTGTCTCTGATTTCATTTTGCAGTTGTAATAGTTGTGAGGTTTCCAGAGTCATAATATTGATAGCGGCACCTAAGTCTACCAAGACTCGAGGGATTATCATTTTTCCAATTTTTACTGAGACAGTAGGGTGGTCGGGATCACCATATTTAACTGGGGGAACTTTACCTGACATTAGTGCAGACAAGTCACCCATGACATGAACTGTAAGGGGATCTTTAATTTTCCTACCAGGTTTCTTAACACAAATGTCTCGCATAGTCCTGGCATAAATTGGTACATCTCGGAGTGCTTGTAGTAGAGGAATTTTGACATAAAGATTTTGTAATTCCTCTAGAAGATTGAAAGTCGGTGGCTCAGGCGTTTTAGTCAAAGCTAAACACTCAGGAAATGGTGGTTTTGCTATTTTAGCAGTAGTGTTAGAGGATGATTGTACCTCTTCAGGTACATCATTCTCTTTTGTTTCCTCTTTATCAGAAGAGGTAACATCAGCTATGATAGGTTCTACTATTCTCCCAGATCGTAAATGAATATCATTGCATTGCGCAAGGAGAAGAGAGAATGTAGGCTGGTTATGAATATCAATGCACTGCACAGCTTTATTATTGGGGTTAGGGTTAGGTTGTACAGGTAGTTGGGGTCTCATTATTTGATTGTTTGGTAGGGTACCTGATGGTAAGGAGAGTGGTTCCAGAAATTGTGATTGAGGTAATTGGTTTGGGAATGGGGGTTGTTGTCCTCTCCAATTTGGATTCCATTGGTTCAGATACGGTTGTTGTTTTTGTGGAGGCCAAGGGGTCCACATTGACGGATCAACAAAGGGTGGGTTAGTTTGTTGCATGGGTGGGTAATTCATTTGATTTAGATATTTCATTTGATTATAGGGAGGGTAATTCATTTGATTGAAAGAGGGATAGTTATTCCAACAATTAGAAGATGTAAATGGCATATTAGAATTCATACCTTGTCCCCGCGGTTTCCATTTCCTTCTCTGTGTCAACAGATAGACAGCTTCAGCTTCTTCATCAGTTGGTTGTAATGATGCCTTGATTCCTGGTAGAGAAGGACATTGTTGAGTTTCATGATCTTTATCACAGATGGTGCAGATTGGCTTTTTGTCCAATGGACATTCCCTTCGTGGGTGCTTGTCTCTGCATTTAGAACAAAATATGGGCATAGCTGCTTCTGCTTCTGCTTACTTCTTTTGAATCCGCAGGGTGTCAATTTGTGAGGCAAAGGAGCTTAACATTTCAGTTTTAAAACCTTCAAGTAAATTACCTATTTTGGCTCTTGTTGCTCCCCCACTAGCTGATGTTTTTACTCTTGAAAATGTGGTATCCCTGCTATTTGATCTATTCCTTGAAGCTCCTCTTGAACATCTTTTACATAGGTTAATAATTTCATCATATGATTATTTATATATGTCCCCTTTTCCAAGAATATTCAGCATATCTAAACAGTCATCCCTTAATCATTTTAATAATATTGTTTTAAGAATATCTTTACTTACATCATGGTGACTGGATCTTTGTAGATTATATTGTAGCCTTTCTACAAAGTCCTCCAGATTTTCATCCTCTTTCTGTATCATCTTAAATAGTTCTTCCCTTTTTTCTCTTGATTGGAAATAGTCCTGATATTTATGCAGGAATTTCTGTTTCATTTGATCCCATGTTGTGATTACATGTCCTCCAAGACTCATGAACCATCTTAGTGCATTTCCTTTCAATGTTGCTGGAAATAGATTTAATTTTTGAGCATTGGAAATGTAATCATAACTTCTGCATAATATGTCAAACTCAAAAAGGAATTCATCAGGATCCTCTGAAGACAAACCGTGAAAGTTAGGTATTGCTGAGAGTGGAATGTTCTTCATGGGAGCTACCCCTCTAGGAAGATCACCAATAGGAAATCCTAATGTGGAAAAAGAGTTTTCATCATTTACCTCTCTTTCAAGACCTGCCTATTCTTCATGATGCAATTCTTCATTATACTCATCCATGTTCTCTTCTGTTTGCTCCCCTGTTGCGCTTGCTCTATCCTCAATGTTCCCTGTTGGTTTCTCGATTGTCTTAGGACTCCAAACCTCTTTCCCCATTTCAAGGTTTGCTTGAAATGAAGGTTGGGATTTTGGTTTCCGAGAGTTTGTTCGTTGAGCAGCAGATTCATAATTTGATATAATCTCGTCAATATAAGTCTTTCTTCCTCCTCTTCCTCTGCCCCTGCCACCTATAGGGTCAGTGTCTTTGGGGTCTCCGTGTCCTCTCATGCAATCTTTGTATCTGAAAAATCATAAGTGCTTTTGAAATCTATAATTACCTTCCCCGGCAACGGCGCCAAAATGTTGGTCACTATAATTGCTTATTTAACTAAACAATCAAGTGCTACATAAATTATCAACCCAGGGAAGTCTGTTTATTTGTAATCACACACTATATATGCTCAATCTCAAAAGCAACCTAGAGTTGTAGTAAAAATATATTAATCACACCTTGCCTTGAACGAACTGAAGTTCTAACTTGAATTACAGGAAAGCAATCTACCTATTGCAGAGTTCAATGTCTAAAGAAATAATTTTCCAAAGAATCCTGGATTACATTAAGAAATAACAACTTAAGAAAGAAATCTTTTCATGATACTGCAAAAGGAAAGACCAGTTATTCTGTAACAGAGAACAGAACCCTATTCCCCAAGTAGGAATCTTTAGCACCTGTTTCTGATCATCACACTTTCATGAACTCTTTACTAATTGAAATGATTGACACACACTGAAGGCTAGTTATTTCTTAACAGAGAACAAGACCTTATTCCCCAAGTAGAAATCTTCAGCACCTGTCCCTGATTAACACGCTTTCATAAATTCACCAAACAAGATTGCTAACTAGAATGATTAACAGTTACCCAAGCATGAATCATATGAAAACAATGTAACAGAGTTTCAGCAAGACAGAGTTCAGTAAAGTAGTGTTTCAGTAAAATAGAATTTAATCAAAGCATGAACAGAAATAACACTTAACACACTGCAAAGCTAATGGGTGAATCTTGTGAAGAAGGTGGGCCCTCCCTTCTCACAAGATTCCCCTGAAATGAAAGGAACTAGAGAGAAATGCTCAGAACAATGTTTTATTCATCTGTCAACTGTATCATATTACAATCTGAAGTAAAACACGTCCTTCTCTGTAAATCCTTTCTTAGCTAAAAAGAAGGTCCTCTCTAATGATGATTTCCTCTTATTAAAAGAGGAGAATCCCCTCGATACAATTTAATCATCCAATTACATGTGCACCTCTGAATCCTATTCTTAGTCAGATCAAATCTCTATACTGGAATAGGATATCCTGGTTTCCCGTAACAGAATGCTATTACAATAGTTGAAAAGGTGTTGAGTGAGGTGTTGTTGTTGCGGCTGGAATAACAGCTTCCTTGTTTATCTTCTTGTTACTGTTGTTGTATGTTGTTTTAGCATCGCAAATCACGGGTTGTTTCAGCAACAGGATTTGCGTTCTGACTGTTTCAGCAACGTGGTCTCACGCAGCAGCGGTGGTTAATTATGGCTCAAGGTGCGGCTGTTGTGGTAAATGTAACATCTCCATTGATGTTTCGGCATCGTAGACCACAGAGAGTGTAACAGCTTCTTCTTGTGTGAGTTGTTGTTTCAACACTGTAGATCACGAAGAGTGTAACAGCTTCTTCTTGTGAGAGTTGTTGTTTCAGCATCGTAGACCACATAGAGTCTAATAGCTTCTTCTTGTGTGAGTTGTTGTTTTAGCATCATAGACCACAGACTGTTTCAGCCATGGTGTTTGCGTGCTTTGACTGTTTCAGCAACAGGCCTTTAAACAGCAATGTTAATCTGCAGTTTGAACTGTTTCAGCACTTATATATTTCTGATCAACGGTTAAGTACGAGAGTAATGTAAAATTATATGCAAAATAGATTAAACATATAGCAAGGAGAAGAGACGTTATATACCTTTGGAGAGATAGGGTAAGGTGATAATATAAGTTTAAATGTGAGTGGAAAAATGATGTAATGGTAGCAAAAAGTGTGAGCAAAAAGATACATTGTAGGGTCCTAACACATGGGAGGAGATTTGCAGTTGGGGAACCACCGAACGCAAAGGGATCGATATCGGACGTGGAGTTTAAGGTAAGACTACCGAATCCCTATACTTTGTACTTTATACATGAATGTGGGGTATTGTTGGGATAATTTTTAAAAGTAAGAGACTTTAGACAATTAACTCTGTCTACACTTTAGAACCCTATTGTAGTTTGTGAGGGGGTTTTCCCACTATAGCAAAGTGGAAGCTACCTGGAAATGGAAAGCCTGCAACATTAAGATCACCCCCACTGAAGAAGCAATGCTGGAAACAGATGAGTCTCCATGGAATCATATATGGGATCTTTCATAATAGTGTAGATGAGTCTCAATGGGATCTTATAGAATAGTGATTAATTTGTATTACATTTAACTTCAAAAAGTAAAAATAATCTGTATTACATTGAACTTCAAAAAACCTATCTTTTCAAGTGTGTGATGAAGCTTACTTTGGAATCTTCAATATTAAATACAAGTTATTTTGTTGATGGCATGGCCTTTTTCTTATAATTTTGTTTGTGAATTTAAAATAATATTGAGTCATAGAAATAATATTTAAATTTATTTTAATGATATAATTGCTTATACACATGTATATTTTTTTTATAAAGATAATATTTAAATTTATTTTAATAACATAATTGTTTATACATGTGTATAATTTTTATTTTAAGAATATATAAATGTAAAAAATCATTTTATATTTGGTTCAATTTTTTTATAATATTATTATTATTTACTAGGTAAAAAGTTAAATTGTAATTAGGGAAGTTTTGGGGTTTTATGTATGAGATTAAAAATATATTATCTCATTAGTGTAGTCTTTTAGTTTTGAAGAGTAATATAAAAATACTTATAAATGACGTAAAACTTCAAGATATCTTGATTATTTTAAATAGTTAATTTTAAGACTAAGTATTATAAAAAAAAAAAAATTATAATAATAAATTTTAATTATATAAAAAATAGTAATAAAACCATTCATAACTATAATAATATGTTATACTAATTTTATATATTTATATGGTATAATATAATGATTCAATTAAAACAGATTATAATAATAAATTTTAATTACATAAAAAAATAATAATAAAACCATTTATAACTATAATAATCTGTTATACTAGTTTTCGAGGTGTAGGATAGTCGGTGACGGAGTGTGTTGTTAAGTCACTCCGTGTTGAAAAGTTACCGGTTCGAAATCTACGGGGACAAAAAAATCCAACCATGTTAAGGGTTGGTGTGGCTCAGGCCGGGTGTGATCCCCAAGTGATTTTGACGGCTTAGATACCCCTGAGTCGTGGTTTCTCAAACCATAGGTTAATCCCTATGCCAACAAGTTCGGCCACATTAACAAACAAACAAAAAAAAATCTTTTATACTAATTTTATATGTTTATATGGTATAATATAATGATTCATGAGTATAATATATTGATAAGTTATTATTTTTCAATTACACAAATTAAAAAAAGAGATATAATATATCGATATTACACAAAGTCATAACCACAATAATATGTCACACTAATTACATAAAGCCATCATGATCCATGATAGCTTTCTATGGCTTTCTACATTATATTGTAGAATGATTTATTAATTAAGTATTGATATATTATTAATTTTTGATAAGTAGAAAATATACAATAATTGAATTAATTTGTTATTAGTTTTATATAATTTATAGCTATTTATTATTGTTTGATAAAAATTATTATTATTTTTATTTTTTTATAAAATAATAAAATATTTTAAATTTTCAAAATTATATAATGTTATTTTTAATTGATTATAAGATTTAATATGAAAAAATAACTTAAATTAAAAGTCACAATTAAAAAATAAAAATAAAAAAACATGATTTTAAAAAACCTTCAAATTACCATATAATAATGTAATAATTGATATTACATGTAGTTATTGTTTTATAAATCCAAAACACTAATTTTCCATTCAAATTTTAATTTAAGTGCATGGATGTTTTGTTCATTCAATTTTCAATATAAGCATATCAAAACTTACGAGGGTTTCAAATGTGTCAAGAATAAAGTCCACAAATTGAGTTTTTTTTTTTTTTGTTTAAAGAAAACCAGCTTGATTTACTGTTTATTTAAGTTGTAGATTTTATATTTTAAAAGTTTAATTTCAATTTTGAATTTTGAATTTAGAGAACAAAGTGATGGAAATTGATCAATTTATAATGGAAGGGGTTCCTTCCTAAGGTGATGGTAAAGTGTTGATATAAAATGAATTGAGTAGGTGATGGTAAAGTGTTGATATAAAATGAATTGAGTTGATGTCACAATTGAACATATTTTAAATTTTAAATTCAAATAGTCATATAATTATGATTAATTATTTCCTTGGAATTTTGATTCAATAATTATTTGAATGCACAATTGGTTAGTGCGTGTTCCCTAATTTCTTTAACATCTTTGAGAAAGTGAGAAAACAACAATGATATGGGTGAGAGAATGCATTGTAAGTCATTCTCATGGTTTCAAGGGCTTAAGATAATATAATGATCTAAAAGTTCATATTCTTGCAACATTTAATAAGAAGATTTCAAATATGATTTATTTGGAATACCATCTCAGTTAGTATAAGGCATTATTGAAAGTTTGATATGCAAATTTTCTAATTGTAACTACAATTTCACTAGTGTAAAAGTGTTGAAATGTGTTTAAACTTTTTCTATAAAAACCTAACACCCTTCCCTCCTATTGAAAAGTAAGGAAATGACTAAAAATTATATGATTCTTATAAATAGTAACATTATATAGTTTGCAAGAAAACGTGTCTTTAACAAAAGAGTTTAAGTAGCTCATATTTTATCCAAACACTTCTTTAAAAATTAAAATTATGTCTACCATTAGTGACATATTTCTAAAGTCAATAATATCGTATGTAAATAGAAATAAATACTTATTTCTTTTAGTTTTATTATTCATTTCAATTCTACTCATTTTCAATCTTATTATTTATTTCAATTCTATCCATTTCCTATAAAGAACCATGTAGCTTACCATTTTTCAACATATTTTCCTCCACCATATATAGTGAGATAATAATTCTCCATTAAAAGAAAAACAAGAAAATCCCAATTTGTTCTATAAATTAAAAAAAAAAAAAATCATTTTTAACTTATATTTTGAAAATCCTTCATTCAAATCAAAATGGAATGTAGAGGCATTGGAGAATAACAAAAGATTAGGGTTAGATTTTTATTAAGATTAGAGATTACAACACTTTGATTTGTTTTACATCAATAGAAACCAAACAACAAGACATTTTGCATTCCAAACACCATGACACTTTTTTTAAATGCACACTTTGCATTCCAAACACCATGACACTTTGCTTGAATGCATAATTTTAAAGCCATTATTATTTCACATGCTTGATGTCAAGTTAGTTATCATTCCAATGAAATTTTTTCCGCCCAAGATAAGCAGTGTGGTTTATAGTGGGATAAAAATTATCCAAATTTGTGTTTTTTGACAATCAATTTAGGTGGGATTAGTGTTAAATTTTGAGTGTTTATGGTAATTTATTACAATTTAGGTGGGATTCGTGTTAAATTTTGAGTGTTTATGATAATTTATTACAGGTGGATAAGTAAGCAGTCATTTTAGAAAAAGAAAAATACAAGTAGATAAGTAAGTAGCCAGTTTAGAAGAAAGAAAACTACACATGGATAAGTATGTAGTCAGTTTAGAAGAAAGAAAAATGATAGAACTCCAACACTCTGATCCAGTTGGTAATTACACAAGAAAATATAGTAATAATATGATAAAACAGAGTAAACAATCTAGTTCAAACTAAATTATGTAGCTGGGATAAAAAATAGCAGTGAACCAAGAAATCTGGATTAAAGACCATTACTAAAATTATTAATAACAACCTTATGCCAGCAAAGGTAGACGCAGCATCCATATTCCACCACTTCCACGTTGTTGTTTGTCTTTCCTGCAACATCTTCACCTCATCTTCACCTCAATCCAGTAAAATACCATGATATTTTCCATGATAAGCTTAACATCTTCACTTCAATATCAAAAATTTATAAGAAGCTATATATTAAGTTTCTAATTTCCTCATATTCATTAATTTAGGTAATATATTAAGTTTAAATTTTAATCAAATATTTTATCACAAATTTATAAGAAGCTATATATTAAGTTTTTAATTTCCTCACATCAGCTAAGTTCACATATTAAGTTTAAGTTTTAATAAAATATTTTAATTCATAATTTGTGCTAACATCGTTATATTACCTACAAATTTAGTTTAATCATATAATTCTATGTTTATTGTGGAAAACCAAACTCATTGCAATTTTCCATACTAATTTTAAAATCTTCTGATTGTTTACATCCATCCATATCATATTAGTGACATAATTTTGAAAGGCATAGATATGCTTGTTATCAAAATTATATGTTCTCTTAATGATTTCCACATATGACACTCCATAATAATTACATTTAGAATTCTAATGGCATATGCACGTTTATTTTAATGTGTCCTTGTGGTGAGAATTTGGAACAACAATGATTGTAGAATTGCGCTCACATTACATGAATGACAATTGAAAATGATGTTTTTGAAGACATTGGAGTGCATTCACTCAACTCAAAAATATTAGATATAGAAGAATCTAAAAGTTATTTGATGCATATAGTGACATAGGTTTAAGATCTTGATTAGCAACAAGAGTGGGTCTTCATAAGAACTTTGATACCATGTTTGATAAACATGGTATTTTCACATAGGTCTAACACCTTAAGGAAATCACTCACATAAAAAAATCAAAGATTAGTACACTAGTGTATTACATGGTTTAAACCCTCAAAGAGGTAACCAATCCATGGCTCCAACAATATGGCCACTTTAGACAAAATATTAATGCAAAATAATTTTTTTTACATAAGAATCTCTCACAATTGAACATTAGAAAATGACACTTTGTAATCTTTAAATAGAGATCATTCACCAATCAGCGTTAAGCCACATATTAAGTATCATTAGTATCAAGAAGAAGATGAACCATTGGATCACTTCAGATTCAGGAACAAACTCATGGCCATTGGATTAGGTAATTACAAAAGAAAACTAAAGAAACACTCTTTACCTAAAGACACATTAGACCGAGTTGATCTTTAACTAAATCCTAAGTGTCTAAATATCCTAACTTTAAATACCATTGGATTTTTTTGTTTGGTTCTACCATACCATACTTTCCTAAAGTGTTATGTTTCAAATATGATTTGCACAAAACCTTCCCAAATTTAACTATACCAATAATAACAATAATAATAATCCATGTACTTGTTGGATTATTGAGAGGGGGGGTGAATCAGTAATAGAGCAATGTAATCCCTTTTAACCATATAATCCAAGTGTTATATCAATGAAGCATTATCATCCAATAACTGCAGAGTAAATAAACAATGAACAAATGAACAATCATACACATACACAGTACACC
>JZKD02S1455353.1:0-10930 GCA_000966675.3 Picea glauca
ATTTTTAGATAACTTTTGATAGTTATATTGGTGTATGTCTTTGGTATATGGTTGAGGTACATGTTGGGTACATGGTTGAGACAAGTAGTTAATGAGTTGGCATATACATGAGGTGTATAGTTGATTATGTTGGTACATATTTATGAGTCATAGTTCATGTGCAATGGATGCATGGTTGATCCATCGTACATGTCGGTTCAAGTTATCGGTACAGGTTGTTTGGTGCAGATTGATTGGTACAGGTTGACAGTGATAGGATGACAGTGGAAGTGGTTGATTTAGTGACAGTGATAGGTTTTCTACATTTGGAATTTATATTTCAGGGTGGTTGGATGGGGCAAGGACATGTGGTTGTAGCCACCTTCTGGTTCTAGCTAGAGAACATAGAGGGTTGTAGCCTCCTTCTAGTTGTAGCTAGAGAATTGGGGAGTTCGAGCTTCCCTCAGGTTGTAGCCCGAGAAACTAGGGGATTGGAGCCTCCTTCGAGTTGCAGCTGGAAAACAAAGGAAGTTGGTGCTTTCAATGAATGTAATTCTTCAATACATATAAGAAAAATCATTATGTGGTTTTCTCATTCTTTGGGTTTCCACGTAAAAACACTGGTGTATTGTATATGTGTATGATTGCTCATTTGTTCATTGTTTATTTATTTTTCAATTAATGATGATAATGCTACATTGATATTATATAGTAAAAAAGGATCAGATTTCTCTGTTACTGATTCACACCCCCTCTCAGTAATCCACCAATTGGTATCAGAGTGGGTTCCTTCGGAATTCATTTTAACCACTAAAAGGTAGATCATGGAGAGAAACAACATGTACAAAAATGGAATACCACAGTTTGATGGACAAAAGTATGCATTTTGGAGCATAAGGATGAAGACATATATACAAGCACAAGGATTTGAAATTTTGCAATCAATTATAGATGGATACAAAGAACCAACAATTCTGTCGACAAATGAAAAAGCAATTAAACTCGGTCAGAATAATTCCAAATCCACAAATGCACTTCTGAATGGTCTTGGTGAATCAGTATTCACCAAAGTTGCACATTGTAAATCCAATAAAGAGATGTGGGACAAACTTCAAAATATTTATGAAGGAGATTCAAAATTCAAAGAAGCAAAGCTCCAAACTTACAGAGGTCAGTTTGAACAACTAAAGATGAAGGAAGATGAGAATATTGCATCTTACTTCTTACGAGTCAATGAAACAATAAATGAAATCACGGGATTGGGAGAAGAAATCAAAGAATCTGTAATTTTTCAAAAGGTACTAAGATCTCTTCCTATGAGATTTGATCCTAAGATATCATCACTAGAAGAAAGAGCAGATCTAGACTCAATAAGAATGGATGAACTACATGGAATCTTCACAGCATATGAAATGAGAACTGAACAGGAAAATCTAGATATAAAAGAAGCATCTTTTAAAGCATCCAAAAGGCCAAAAAAAAAGAGAAATAAATAAAAAATTAACATAGTAGTAGCAGTGACATCTCAGAAGATGATGAAGAAATGACAATCTTTGTTAGAAGATTGAACAAGGGAACCAACGACAGATATAAGGTAATTTTCCATTGATTTGTTTTAATTTTGATGGTATTGGTCATTTTTCTAACAAATGTCCTTAGAATAAAAATAAGAATGATGAAGATTACTCAAACAACAAACAAACATATAAAGGAAAAAGAACCACAAAGAAAGACTTTAAGAAAAGCTTATACACTAAAGAAGACATCTCCTCATGAGATGAAGATGAAGTCAGTGACAGTGAAACATAAATAGTTCTATTCATGGAAGTAGAAGACTTTGACAAAGAAGACACCGAAGAAGAATATGAAGAGGTCGGAGAAGAATATGAAGAGGCGGAAGTTGACTACCGAGAAGAATTTTTTGTGCCATAGAAGTTACAAGAAGAGAGAAGAATAAAAACAAGAATATACAAGTGGAACTAGACAAGAAAGAGGACACTCAGGAACTAGAACAAATGATCAAAAATTTGAAAGTTCAAATAGAAGAAGATAAAAGAGTTGAAGAAGAACTCAAAGAACAACTAGAATAAAGAGACATGATCATTGGAAATTTGGAAGCAGATATTGTCACATTAAGAAAGGATCTTCAAAAGAAAAATATGCAGAACAACTCAAAATTTTTGGATGACATTATCAACAGTCAAAACCCTCATCATGACAAGTCTGAACTTGGATACAATCAGACACAAAAGGGATCAAGCTCCAAAACAACAAAAAAAGAAACATATCCAAAAATATATGTAGAAACAATCAAAGGGGATATAAATATCTACAAGGAAGATTATAGGGACATACCTACACCGATAAAATTCAGATTTCAAAATCAACAACAAACAAATAGGCCTCAGGAAGAAGAAGGATTCATAAGAGAGACTCTTTTCAGAAGATCTTCAACTCCTAGGTATCAAACTATATTTTTTGGTTCATGTTATGCAAGAAATAATTTTGGACATAAATCTATGAATTGCATAGATAACAACAGGAACATAAATAACTTTGAAAGTCATACACACAAGGGTTATCCAAGAAGGCCTAGTGAAACCCAGAGAAGAAGTTACAACAGGTTTGAATCATTGAGCACTGAAGTGGAATGCTACAATTGTAACAAATTTGGACACATGGCCAAGTATTGCAGAATGACAGTTCCTCCTAGATAACCACAACATAACAACAACAATCACAGACAAGAACCTCAGAAGAGAACATGGATAAGAAATCAGAATCAATATAGCAATGAAGAATGCACACTCGCTCTACAAGCTAAGCAGAATAAACGTGGTTGGTATGTTGACAGTGGTTGTTCAAAACACATGACATGTGATAAAGACAGGTTTATTACATTAAGAAAGGAAAGAGATGGGTTAGTCTCCTTCATAAATGATGATTCAGTTAAAATCATTGGAAAAGGCACAGTCAAAATTGGAAACAAGAATACCAAGGTAGAAAATGTTCTACTAGTAGAAGATATGAAACATAACTTTCTAAGTGTGAGTCAAATGTGTGACCAAGGTCATAAAGTTACTTTTGATTCACAAAAGTGTGAAATAAGAAAAGAAGTGTTGTAACCTAGTTCTGCAACCATGCCTCTCCTCCCTCTTTCCCCTATGCCTTCATCATTTTTTCCTCTTTGGGTTGGTTAAGTCAGTTTCCCATTTTTTAGCGACTTGGTTCTTATTCGTTTCTTTCCTGTTTGAGTCTTTGCACATTTCTTTTTTTGTTTTAATTGAAGGATAAAATACATGTCATATTTGGTTCGAAATGATTTTCATCATGTTTTCCATTGATTGAACTCACAACAGGACGACCAATCCTTTTTATATGCACAGGAAACGCCCATGGACAAACACAATAGCCTAGAGAGGTCAATTTCGAGCTCATATTGTGGGAACAAATAGGTTAACTTTTGATAGTGTAGATCCGTTAGGCCAATCAGATCGACAATTTTCATGCATTCAGAGTGTTGAAATCGCACGGGTTTTAACATCAAAAAAATATTCGAAGTATCGAAGAGCCAAAGTCCTGAAGAGAAGAGTAGCCAAAGTGCCAAAGTCTCAAAGATCCGAAGAGACGAAGAACCGAAGTCCCACAGTGTCAAGACACGTGGCACTCATTACAGGTCATTTGGTTGTGTCATTCACCCGTTTCCACGTGACACATGCCACCCTTCTTTCCATGACACGTCAATAGCTGTGACATCATATGACATTAGGCCACCATGTCATTTCATAGTCTGTAACACTCCGGGATATTTCTGAGTACAACATTTGAAACTCCTGAAGCCTGGAATTTCGAAGTGAATCTGAACCATCCCCCAACGAGGAAATGCAACAAAATATATCCCTCTTCATATATACGACACTTTGGAGGATTGCGGGAGCAAGGAGACGAATTACTTGAAGACTGAACTTCTGGAGTGAATCTGGACCATCAAGATCTAGAGGCCATGTGGAGGAATATCCCTCACTTCAGAAATATGACATTTTGGGGGATGGTAAGAACTATGCATTGAAACTCCCGAAGCGTGAACTTTCAAAGTGAATCTAGACCATCCATCAGCAAGGACATGTGGAGGCAGATCATTCACTTAGGTTATTTTCCTTAGGGATATTTCCAAGCACAATATTCAAAACTCCCAAATCCTGAACTCCTGAAGTGAATCTGGACTATCCATCAGCAAGGACACGTGGAGGCAGATCATTCACTTTAACGATTTTCCTCCAGAATATTTCCAAGCACAACATTCGAAAACTCTCGAAGCCCAAACTCCCAAAGTGAATCTGGACCATTGATCTCAAATCAACCAGCATCGTTGATCTGTGTAGCAGGTAAATATCACCTGGATCATAGATTATAATCAGATCGATGGCCACAATTTATTATGGGGATGTAAAATACCTGAACGTTAATTTTCTAGAGTATTCCCGCAATTGGAACCATGGTATTGTTGGATGGGTACGTGGCAACTTGTGGGGGATGGTGGGCCCAAAAGCGGTGTGGACCCAAACCACCCTCAACAACTTCCAAAATCACATGCTTAAATGAAAATCAAGTCATCATGTCACCTCCACTCATTCCACTCACTACTCTTGCTCCTCTCACCACCCGACACTTGTCCTCCACTCACCTCCACATAATACAAATCTTCTCATATCACCTATCACCTCCACACATCCCATCTTCCTATTGGATGCTCGCATCCACGTCTTCTTGTTCACGACCAGCTCATCATAGAGAAAGAGAGAAGAAGGTCCAGTTACATCCGAGACAGAGTGCACTTAGCTTTCAAAATCTCAGACATGGACATAGAGTTAAGTCTTAGTCCAAGGTCGAAGAAGAATATCTCTAGAACACGTCAACAAACTACCTCTTCCTCAAGCAGAGATATGCTCATACAGATAGTTGTCTTCAGTGGCCTCCAACATCTCATAGGCATGCCATTACTCAACACAAAGATTTTTTCTGTCACTCTGAGGCCTATTTTCTTCCAATTTAGTTCTTCCAGCACATGCATCAATTATGTCCTAGAGACAATAGTAGTTTTTAGTTGATTAATTCCATCATTGTCTTAGATTAGATACAAGATTAGTCTTTTGTGTGTGATAAGAATCACTCTTGTTTATTAATTCCAATATCACATTTGAGTTAATGATTTGTTTCACGAACAATTACCAAAAATTAGGTCTCAGTCCCCTAAGGACGAGAACCTCTGCAAATCTGTTAAATACGGGGTCTTTGAATGGTTTGAGGGTCAAAATGTTTGTGAAAAGAATAGAAATACATCAGACTGGTTGGACCCATTCTATGCATGGATTAAAACTCTCTACCTAGTTAACATACTCTTGATGACATTGTTTCGTTCAAATCTTCATGTGTTTTTATTCTTATCTTGAATGCAGTTTTTTATTTGTGCAAAGTACATGTAATTTCCTTTCAGGTATTGTGTAACTTGTCTTTATTGATATGAAACCTATGAAAAAAACTAATGCTTGGTGAATATTTGTTTTTATCTCAACTTGAAAGAGTAATTGTGTCTTGATACATGTTTAATGTCTTGAAATGATATTTTAAGTATTGAACTTCTTGCAACAGATCAATCATTGAGTAGTTTGTTGTTTCCCTTTGTTTTCTATTATTTCATGGGTTTTTCATTAGTGTGCCACCAGCCAAGGAGGACCCTCATTCATATCATTTTTTCAATCCAAACTTTTTTTTTTCTTGATAGAATACCCCTTTGACCAACCAACAAAAATTAAAGAATCAATCATTCTAAATTGATAGGTGGCATAGATTTTCCCTTTAGCAGTCAAGTGCAGACCTTAGGACCAACATCTTCTGGTGTCATTTATGGGGAACGTAGTAACAAAATATCTTTCCCTGGGAGAAATACAATTGATCAGCTCTGACCTTTGATGGTGAACAAATATCAGACACAAACAAACTGCCATCTTTCACCTGGCGACTCCACTGAGTAAAATTTAAAGAAGAAATGATCGCACCCAAAAAGGGATTCAATAGATCGAAATCTGAAAACAGAAAATCCAAGAAGAATCATTCTAACCCCAAGAATAACATATTAGTCTCTGAGCCAAAAAGGAAACTAATAAAATCCATTGTAGCTCAAAGATATAATTCCCCCCTCAAGGGTAAAGCTGCACACCAAGATAATACTTCAAACCATCATCAAAAGCAACTTGAATTTGCTAGGCCTGAAAATCACAATTCCAAAGAAGCTCAGACATATCCAACTCTTGATTCCACTTCAACATCCATTCCTGCATCTACCTCTGTATCTCCCATAAATCTTCAGATTCCTATTATTCAAGCCATGGCCATTAGCAGGATGGATGCCATAATTGGTTCCAGATATGCACCCCTAGTTCTGCCTGTAAGATTAAATGCCTTCCCAACCACAAATTACATAAAATATTTACCAATATATAATGGGGAAGGTGAAGTAACAGCTGAGGAACATCTGGTAGAATTTTACACCTTTGCAGACAACTTTAACATTGATTATGCGGATGTGTGGATGAGCTTGTTTGTACAGAGTTTGGATGGGGAAGTCAGAAAATGGTTAAGGGGTCTTCCTCCAGCTTCTATTGTAGATATTGAGGCATTATATGAAACTTTCATAAAGAAATGGGGAGATATGAGAGACTACCTCTACTACATCACTGAGTTTGGGGCCTTAAAGAGAAAGAATGGTGAATCTATTTCAGATTTCACCAAGAGGTTCAATAAGATGTATGGTATAATCCTAGATGATATCAAACCAACCGAAGCCCCTGCCAAGATCAGATATGCTAATACATTTGATGCAGAGTTCTCCCTCCTCCTGAGAGAGAGAATATCAACCACACTGTTGTCCATGCAAGAAGAAACCATTGAAGTTGAATCTAATATTTTGGCATTAGACAGACTAAAGACTAGATATGATAAAGAGAAGAAAAAATAGAGAGAGGATCCCCCTAACTCCTCTAACTCAGCCACATCTGATCCAAAACTTGAGGAAATGACCAATACTTTGAAGGATTTGAATTCTGGAATAGCTAAGCTAAAATGAGAATCCAAATAGCCAAACAAAAATTCTCAAGCGACTAGAAATAGAAATCAAAATCAGTTCAAGAGGCCTAATGATGCCCCTCTAATAATGCAAAGAGAAAGGAGAAACATTGATGATCAAAGGGTAGTGCCTCCTTTCCAAAACAATCATATTGAGGAGATGGATGCAGAAAGTGATGCTATGGATGATACTATTGTGCTTTCCAATGAGACAAATTATTATACCAGTCACTTAACACAACAAGAATATGAGGTAGCACAATTGTCAAATCAGTTTGATGATCATATAGGTGAGGAGGGAGTTATTCAAGGTCAATCCAAGAAGAAAAATGATTTGAGGACAAGAACTGAGGCTCCCAAAGCCACTACCTCCGATCAAAACAAACAAGTTGAAATTACCCCCAAGATAAATCCAAGTAAAGGTATGTCATATAAAGCCCAGTTACCTCCCCCATAAAAACCTATTGTCCTTGAAATAAAGGAATTTGATAAGCCACCAATCTCTTTCAGCCTGGAACATGAGCTGAGCAAAATCAAGATCCCTGTGCCTTTGGCAGAATTGTTAAAAAATGAACCTTTCAAAAAATCCATCATGAAAGTTATGCAGCCAACTCCTAGTGTATCCTCTGATGTCATTAGTCTGCAGGATGAAAAACCAACCATTACTGTGGGTCCACACATTGAGGATGGCTTGGATGCTTCTCCTCCTTTCTATATATCTTTGAATTTCCATGATAATATCCTGCATAACTGTCTTATGGACTCAGGAGCCTCTCACAATGTCATGCCCAAAGTTGTTATGGAAGAACTAGGTCTAGAGATTACCAAGCCTTACCAAGACCTGTACTCCTTTGATTCTAAGAAAGTAAAATGTCTGGGAATGATAAAGGATATGGTGGTTTATCTAGCACAATTACACATGAAGAGTGTAGTGATGGACATTGTTGTAGCATAAATTCCCCCAAAGTTTGGCATGCTCTTATCCAGAACTTGGGCTAAAAAGGTTGAAGGATCATTAAAAATGGACCTCACTTATGCCACCATTCTTGTGTTTGGAGGAGAACATAGAAGTCTATATAGACAGGTAAGGTTATCCTACATAGTCAGTGATCATCATAACCCACGAAATCACCCCATTTATGTTGTTTAGAATGAGATTGGTTCATCTATTTTTCATTTAAATGATGATGAACCTGAAATATCAATTAGCCAACGCAGAGAGAAGCCATTGATAGATCATAAAAACAGAGTATGGAAGATGTATTTCGATGTTTCTTCATCAAAAGAAGGATCTGGTGCAGGTATACTCCTTGTTTCCCCTTCAGAAGAAGTGATAACCCTCTATTATAAGCTGGAGTTTGAAACTACTAATAACATAGTTGAATATGAAGCACTGGTGTTGGGACTAAGGGATTCCAAGGACATGGCCATCGATTGTGTAGAATTTTTTGGTGATTATGAGTTAAACATCAATCAAGTAATGAACATATATCAGGCTAAGCAACAAAGGGTCAAGCAATGCAGAAACGAGGTATGGGATCTGATCGATATTTTCTTTCCAGCCTTTAACATTTCTTTTGTTCCCAGAGAACAAAATCAGAAGGAAGATTCTCTGGCCTTGGATGCCATCACTTTGAGGCCTCCCATTGGCCCAAATATCAAATACCAGGTGGAGATCAAACATAGAACAACCATACTAGACAATGTAAAGCACTAGCAAGTCTTTAGTGATGATCTAGTGTTACATATATTTCTACACACCATTGATGAATTCTCCAATATATTAATTGATCAAGAAAGTCAAGAAGGTAAAAATGAGGAATTAGAATATAAAAAAGAATCTCATCTGTTGAAGACAGTGGTTGGTCATGATATTGTGGAGATGAAAACTAATCACATCCCAAGAGGACTAGTGCCATTGGAAAGGTTGTTTAACAATAATGATGTTTACAAAGGGGCTTCCATGAGGAATAAAGAATAAGAGATAACGGATTACAATATTGGGACCACTGAGAATCCCAAGATCATCAAGTTGTCCAAAGCAATAGTTGCAGAACAAAAGGACAGGTATGTCAGTATCATAAAAAAGTTTGCTGATATTTTTGCATGGTCCTATGAATATTTGAAGATGTTTGACACTGACATCATCCAGCATAAGACCCCCCTAAAGGCTGGCTCTAAGACATTCAAACAGAATATTAGACAATTTAATCCCATGCTAATGTCCATAATTGAGAAATAGTTGAAAATAATGTTGTATGCAAATATTATTGTACCATTGAGGTACTCAAACTGGGTGGCCAACTTAGTACCTGTAAGGAAGAAAAGTGGGGAGATATGCTTATGTGTTGATTTTATAAATCTCAACAAGTGTTCTATGAAGGAAAATTACCCCCTCCCCAAGATGGATCATATTTTACAGAGGGTGGTAGGTGCACACAAAATTTCCTTGTTAGATAGATACTCTGGTTACAGCCAAATAGCAGTTTTTGAAGAGGATAAAGAAAAAACAGCATTCACCACCTGATGGGGAACATTCATGTATGACAAGATGCCCTTTGGGATGATGAACACAAGGGTCACTTTTCAGAGGACCATGGACATAGATTTTGTGGGGGAGAAATACAAATTTATGGTTATATACTTGGATGACATCACCATTTTCTCCAAGTCCGATGATGAACATTTCCATCATTTGGAGAAGGTTTTAAAGAAATACAGGAGGTACAAAATATCTGTCAATCCTAGGAAGTCTCAGTTCACCATGCTAGAAGGGAATCTCCTGGTTCACATCATATCAGCAGGAGGAATAAAAATTGATCCAAAGAGGGTTTGTGCCATTCAATAGATTGATATCCCCAGAAATAAAAAGGTTGTCCAGTCTTTTATTGGTAAGATAAACTTCCTCGGATGTTTTGTGCCAAATTTTGCTAAAATTATGAAGCCTATTACTAACATGTTGAAGAAATATGATGCTATAAAATGGTCCTTGGAGGAAAAATCATCTTTCCAAACAATCAAACAAGATTTAGTTGAGGCCCCTTTATTGGCCATCCCTGACTACACCAAATATATCTTCATCTTCTCCTTTTCTTCAGAAGAAACCATTGGTGTTGTACTGTTGCAGAAAAATGAAGAAGGGAATGAGCATCCAATAGCCTTTTTTAGCAGAGCCCTCCATGATGTTGAGCTGAAGTATGATATATTAGAGAATAAGGCTTATGCATTGGTCAAAGCACTCAAGGCCTTCAGTTTTCATGTGCTACAATCTAGCATAACAACCTTTGTTCCTAGCAGTGGTGTCAAAGAGATTCTGGTCCAGCTAGACAGTGAGGGAAAAAGAGGAAAATGGATTTTCAAACTGTTGGAGTATGACCTACACATAAATCCCACCAAGCTGATCAAGGGGCAAGGAATGGCCAAGTTGTTATCAGAGTCAAAATGTAAGGTGCTATAATTGCATCATATCTTCACCCAATTAGATGCACCCATCATATAGCATGGACATGATAAATTACAATTTGAAAACTACTCCTCTTCACCTTGGTATAAAAACATCATTTATTTTTTGTAGCATTTTGAATGTCCACCAGATGTGAAGAAGGAAAAGGAAAGGTCTCTCAAGTTGAAAGCTATCAAATTATGCATTTCAAACCAGAGCTTGTATTGGAGAGATCCTGTTGGAATCTTGTTAAGATGCCTTGATGAATATGAATCCAAACAAGTCACAACTGAAATGCACAAAGGATTATGTGGAGGACAACAGCATTGGAAGGCCACAACTCTCAAGATACTGAGGGAAGGATACTACTGGCCCACCCTTTTCTCT
>JZKD02S1455386.1:0-10930 GCA_000966675.3 Picea glauca
ATGAGGTAGGTGAAATGAAGGTAGGTTCACAGATGGGCAAACTGATTGTGGATGAAATGGAGGGTTCATGATACTGTGGAGGTGCAGGTAAAAAATAGAACCGTAAAGAGATAATCTGGGAGTCCGTGTGGGAAAGCTATCAAAATGAGGAGAAGGAGTATATGGATGATTCACGACATAATGAAAGACTATCGGGAATCCCATCCCTAAAGGGTAATGAAAAACAACATGAGTGTCAAAAAGTGGCAAAAGGTGCTATGAATGGGACAACTCATGTGGGTAAGAATGCTACTGGGTAACAGTACCGAAGATGAAAATGGAGGCGTGGGTACTGCAAAGCCGGGAATGGGGATCCTAGAGGCCAATATCAGAGGGTGTGACTGGAAATGTAAATGTGATACAGCGGGAAATACTACATGCCAATGCTGAGTATATATGTAAAGGGGTTGTGCCAATGTATGTTGATCAAGTACCTGCACACATGAAAACCAAATACCCAACATGAACAATATCTAAAGAGAATCGAACATATGAGCAGTTATTTGATAATTTTGAACTTGAGCATGCATACCTGAGTGTGTTATGAAAAGATGCACCATCGGGGAATAGTGAAAATGATCACCCGACGAAAATGACTGTGTAAGTGGCCGAACATGGTTTGGAAAATGAAGCATATGGGCTTCGGTACAAAAAGAAAATGAAAGTGGGGAAAAGGGCTTAGATATGGACGGTGGGCTCATAATGCCATCCCCGGTGCACCGATACTATGGGCGATCGGGCGGTAGTGAGGGGGGAGGACATGCACTTCCCTTTTGCTTGAGGATTGATGAAGAAGTATAATAAATCACATTTGCAAGAGCATTGGTATGGAGTGTCAGAGGAAACTCAGGAAGATATGTGTGGCGTGCCATGGCTAATGTGTGGTGGACGTATGGGATAGATGGGAAATGGTGTGTATAATGGCCATAATCAGAACATATGGCACAAGCGAATTTGGTTCGTGGCCCTTTTCTACTTGAGTTAGGGGAGGTAGCGAAAGTACTTTCTATAGTGGTGAGTGGTGATGGTGTTGGATTGAGTGGAATGAGGTTCCGTAACTCAGGTACAAATGGGCATCTGTGGGTTGGGTGTCCGTCTTTCTCACATAGTGCGCAAGGTGGTGGGATGCATGGAGGAAGTGAAGTTGTGGGCTCTTTCTTCTTTCTCCTGCCCCCAATTGGGGAAGGGGGGTTAGTTATTGGGGGTGTAGAGGGTATGGTGGGAGTAAGTATGGGAATCGTCATTGGGATTCCTTCCATTTGGGGGGGAAGGGATGGTTGAGGAACCATCGTTGGTGGATGTGAATACCAAACTAGAATTGCCAACACCATATTAGGGAGAGTAAGCATTGTGGCTACTTGAAAATATTCGATACCTGGTGGAGGGTAAAGGAAGGGAATTTGAGTGATGGCTTGGGGAACTGTCTCCCAAACTGGGATATGTCCCTGGGGGGAGGTGAACTCGTGAATTGGTGGAGTCAACGAGTTCGCAGGAGGCTCATGAGGGGGGAGCTCTGTGACTAGTGGGACATCAGATATGATAGAAGCCTCCCTAGAAGGAAGGGTATCCTCCATGTCAGTTCCTTTAGAGGAAACTATACACACTTGTGCTGAAAAATATGGGTTTAGGAATGGTGGTGTTCCCTAACAAGTGACCACCATGGGTGCTTCGTGGGATAATCTAGGGCCATTGTTGGCAACTGGAAAATCATTTGGGCTAACATGAACAAGGGGGAGGAGGTTATCGATGTTGGCAGAATGGTTAGGCTCGTAATGTGTAAGTTGGTCGATGGTGACGATCTTCCCATTATGGGGGAACATCATCATACGAAACACAGAAGAGGCAACTGCCTTCATAACATACATGTAGTTGCGTCCGAACAGGATATTGTAATCAAGCTGGGCATCGATAACTTCAATGTTAATGAGGATGGTTTTGCCCCCAAGTTCTATGGGGACATTTTGACAAAGCCCTGTGGAAGAGGTTGGTCGACCGTCGTAAGCTCGAAGGGTGATGGTAGAGGGTACTAGCTTAGGGGAGTCAATTTTCTGCCATATGTCTTTAGACATGATGCAGGTGGATGCACCTTCATCGATGATACACCGATAAACTGTGGTGTTCTATATTTTAACTGGTATCTGGAAGGCTACTTGGGCGGGAAGACGTGGTTCTCCATTATCTGAATCAAATGTGATCAGTTGGGTGTCAGCTGTGTTGATTTCCCCCAAGGCAGAAAGCAAGGATTTTCTCTGTGATGGGCAGGTTTGGAGGACCTCCAACATAGATATGGTTGTGGGAGATTGGGCTAAGTCATCAAACAGACTATAATTATGAGCAGCCTTAGCATGAGGGTTATGTGCATTCCATCGTAAAGGCATACGTGGTATGCGAGGAATGGGTTCCACATTAGGACGTGGAATCATCAATGGTTGGACTGTAGTAGCTGGTCGTGTTTCTTCATACCATATTGACGACTGTGAGTGTGCAGAAGGATTTCTTCATTGGTGAGGAAGATACTGCGATCGACTGAATCCCTGGGTTGAGTGGCACCCGGGGTGGTATATTGCCCCATTTGTGGTGGGGTAGGGTTGATCATTTGTTGGGTAGTCATCACACCTTGGTATGGAATGGGGTTCTACAGTGCGGCTGGGGGGGGTTGTTGCACATATTGTTGTTGTGTCTGCTGAGGGGCAGGTTGTGCAGGAGAATAGGGAAGAGCACCCAAGTCTTTTAACTGTTTGAAATCAGCGATCTGGGGGCAATGATGAGTGTAATGGCCGAAATCACCACAAAGGGAACAAGGGAAGATGGTTTTAACATTATTATGCCCTTGGCGTTTGTTGTTATTACCCCCTTGGGTGTTTTGGTTCCCTTGGTTCTGGTTGCCCCCAGTTGGTTGGTGTTGTGGGGGTTGATTCCCGCCTTGACCTGGGTTGTTGTTATTCCTGTTCCTTTCTTTCTTCTTGGCATTGTTCGATGGATGAGTTGGGTTGGCTGTGTTCAACTGTTCAAAATTTTGGTATTGTTGAGCAACAGAAGGTTGAACAAAATTTACCCCCGCATGTGGATGTGGGGGAGCCATGGGTTGTGGAGGACCAAGAAATGGGAAGTATGGATTTTGTGGTGGTACCGATCCATAAGGTAAATAGGAAGGGGTAGTTCTTTCACTAGTACTATAAGCTGATGTTGAGGGAGTACCACTATTTGTGGGAATAGTTGAATGTGTGGGAGGTGTCGGCAGCGGTCCACTGATGGGTGGAGGTATGGAAATAGGGTATGGTTGTTGATAAGGGGGTGGGGGGTAATAATAAGTGCCCCCATATGCCGGTGGGTATTGAGGTGTTCCATACATCGGTGGTGGTTGGGGTTGTGGACCATGGTGTGTGGTGGCACCTATTAGTCCGTCTGTTGAGTGAGACATCCCAGGTTTGTCTTAACCAAATGGCACAGGTTTTGGAAGATCAGGAAGTACCATGTATAAGTACCCTGACTGTGCATAGATGAGGTCATACTATTGGTCCTTACTGATGGCTTCCTCTTCGGATTGAGGGAAGGTGGAAGCTACATCCTTTCCAAGGAGAGAGACAAATGATCAAAGAAACCAGTCAAGACATTGTTGCTTGGTGGTTTCCGCTTTGCACAAACTACGTTGCCTACACCACTCATGAATGTGGTCAGCGATGTGTGTGGTTGAGGTTTGTTTGAAGTTAGACAGTAGTTCTAGACCATTGTCGTGGCGGATGGGTAATTGGAAGAAGGTCAAGAATTCTTTGGCCAATGACTCCAAGGTCGTATGGGACCCTGATTTTTCTTCGACATACCATTTGGCTGATGGGCTAGTGAGTGTGCGTTGAAATAATCACAGTTTGATGGAACCATCCATAATGTTGTTGGAAGAACACCATAGATGAAAGGTCATGACATGGTTGGCGGGGTCATCCCCTGCCTTTCCTTCAAACTTTGGTATGTCTAAAGGAAGTTTTATTGGCATTGTAGGCCATGTGGCATCATGCAATATAGGATCATTGGTGAGTTTGGTGAGATCCGGTATGTTGAGAGAGGCCAAATATGGCATCTGTAGTGTGGGGGGAGGATTAGCTCTGGCCATGGTGTGTTGTGAACCTGGCCCTTGATGGGGACTAGGTGGGTTGGTGCTCCCTCCTTGAGAGGAAGTGGGTCCCCTGTTTCCGTGCAAAGGAGAGCAAGTGGATGGATGACCTTGGGAAGTTGACCCAAGTAATGTAGAACTAAGATAGTAGGACTCACAGGAGTGTGTGAAGGAGGTGCCGATGAGAAGGCATGACCAGATACTCCCCCTAATATAGGAGGGATATTGAGTAAGCATCGTGAACGACGGGGGTTATGTGGTTCCCCTATGATGTCAGACTTAGCTGTGTGAATATGTGAAAAAAGTGGTGAGAGAAATACAGAAACAAGAGCCTTTGCGTTGAATGTTTACACAATATATATATATCCAAATCACACTGTAATCAGATGTGCATCATACATAAAATGAGAAAGAAGCATATATGTGGGTAAGTGGGTTTCGTCCACGTGGGGGAATCAAAAGAAAGAAAATTCTCGTGTCCTAGAAGACATAATGTCCTTCCTCTCAAATAGCACTGGACCTTCCAATAGTACTCAACAATGGGGTCTGAATTCACCGGAAGAGAAACTAGTGAAGGATGAAGTAATTGGTTATAATGAGGGGTAGAGGGGGCATATCCTAAAAGGGCTGGCGATATTTCCCAATAGCCACACAAAATCCAATCAAGGTGCAATTGCAGCCCACAATTGCCACCTGGGTAGATGTCCTAAAGTTGGTCACTAGGTACCTCGGTCAANACTTGGAGGATTTTTAGTTCCCTATTTGACAACCTCTATGTTTTATCAATGTGAGAACCAGATAACGGGGAGTTATTTGGATGCCTATCCCCGAAATCCTACCTAGACTAAAAAAATTCTTTTGACACCTCCTGTGGAGGAAAACTTAGTGAATTTTTAGAAATATTTTAGATGAAGTTGTTTTGTGAGGCTGGGGGTGAAAACCAACCTCGTTTGATTAAAAATGGGAGTGGATAGTCCTGTCAAGAAAAGATGGGGTTTTTTCGGAATCCCTTTGGAGGAAACTTACTTAGACCTCCATGTTTCAAGAAGAATCTATGTGAGTGATGAGTGACTTTTGTGTGTGAGTGAAAGTGTGCCAAGTTTTAGTTAATTAGATGTCACCTTGCTGCATGTGGACTTCGTTTGGTCCTTACAAGAGTTTGATTACCTAATTAGCTAGATGTCTTTGGTACAACCTTGCGTAATTCAAAAGACCTAGGAAGCTAGCATGTGGACATGTGGGTCCGTTACTATCCTTTAACTCCCTATGGTGATGTAATCTAGAAAATCTTGAAACTATCCTAGATTGAACATGTGGGCATGTTTGGGCCTGTTACAAACCTTTAAACTTTCCTAGTTTTTTTATCTAAGAAAGCACAATTCCAAACACTATCCTATCTTTGTAGCATGTGGGCATGTATGGGCCCGTTACAATATTTAAGATACGTTTGAAAAATAAAACTAAGAGGGGTCCCAAGAAGGGTCGTTGTCCTCTCCTAAAGGTTTGAAATTTTGTTAAGGGATATGAAATTGTTTTACAATCTTTTTATGATTCTCAAGATCGCTTGGAGGCGCGAGAGAAGAGAATACTAAATGATTGTTAATTCAATTTATAGTCCCAATGTAAGTTTAGATGTGATTAAAATTGATGTTCACTTTAGATTGTAAGTCAAAACAAGCCATCCATGTGGCAAAAACCAAATAAGGGAAATTGATTTTTATCCTCCTAAGTGCCTATGTGTGCTTGACTAACCCCTTTATATGATGAGGGGACTAAGTGTAGTGTAGTGTTTAGAGCATGCTTAACATAATTTTTAAGAAGGCAGATGGCCTTCCCCACATCCCAAAAATTTACAATGTGAAATTTTGCTTAAATGCGCGGCCTCTAGTGCAGACAGAGGCGCACAGAGCGCAGGCGCGCGAACAGAGATAGGTCCAAAAGTGCATGCGCGCAAAGAATGGTTGTCGGTTAAGTGCATGCGCGCATGACGCGCGTCTGTGGGGTAGAATACCCGTGCACCTGTGACAAACGGCCGAGAAAGAAAAATCCGAATGGATTTCTCTCCATTCTCCTCTGAATTGGATGGTTGGCAGGTCGGCCTAGGCCGGTTTGTGCACCTGCAAGTTAATCAAACTAAAAGAAGAGAAAAATAAACCCAAATGAGGTAGGAATTTGATACCTTTCCCCAGTGGAGTCGCCAATCTGTTGCACCCTTTTCGTCACCTTGGTGAGCAAATAAGATGTGCTTACATGCCCAGTTGGGTCTTGTTGAGCATGACAGTTGTAGAGGAAAGAGTTAGAGAAAGACAAACAAAACTATAAGCAAGAATTAAACTAATAAAAACAAAAATCATAAGCATGGGGACATAGAGATAACAAACACAAATAGACCCATGTCACCAATGTTTTTAGGCTGATCTATTGATGAAATCAAAGCACCAAGAAGAAAGGGGACTATGAGTCCCTTCTTCCTCCANAATTTTTAGTTAATTAGATGTCACCTTGTTGCATGTGGACTTCGCTTGGTCCTTACAAGAGTTTGATTACCTAATTAGCTAAATGCCTTTGGTACAACCTTGTGTAATTCAAAAGCCCTAGGAAGCTAGCATGTGGAAATGTGGGTCCGTTACTATCCTTTAACTCCCTATGGTGATGTAATCTAGAAAAGCTTGAAACTATCCTAGATTGAACATGTGGGTATGTATGGGCCCGTTACAAACCTTTAAACTTTCCTAGTTTTTTTATCTAAGAAAGCACAATTCCAAACACTATCCTATCTTTGTAGCATGTGGGCATGTATGGGCCCGTTACAATATTAAGATACGTTTGAAAAATAAAACTAAGAGGGGTCCCAAGAAGGGTCGTTGTCCTCTCCTAAAGGTTTTAAACTTTGTTTTAAGGGAGATGAAATTGTTTTACAATCTTTTTCTGATTCTCAAGATCGCTTGAATGCGCGAGAGAAGAGCATACTAAGCGATTGTAATTCAAATTCTAGTCCCAATGTAAGTTTAGATGTGATTAAAATTGATGTTCACCTTAGATTCTAAGTCAAAACAAGCCATCCACGTGGAAAACAACAAATAAGGGAAATTGATTTTTATCCTCCTAAGTGCCTATGTGTGCTTGACTAACCCCTTTATATGATGAGGGGACTAAGTGTGGTGCAATGTTTAGAGCATGCTTAACATCATTTTCAAGAAGGAAAATTGCCTTCCCCACATCCCAACAACTTACAATGTGAAATTTAGATTAGATGCGCGGCCCCTAGTGTAGACAGAGGCGCACAGAGCGCAGGCACGCGATCAAAGATAGGTCCGAAAGCGCATGCGCGCAGAGAATAGTTGTCAGCTAAGCGCATGTGCGCATGATGCGCATCTGTGGGGTAGAATACCCGTGCACTTGTGACAAACGGCCGAGAAAGAAAAATCAGGATGGATTTCTCTCAATTCTCCTCTGAATTGGATGGTTGGCAGGTCGGCCTAGGCCGGTTTGTGCACCTGCAAGTTAATCAAACTAAAAGAAGAGAAAAATAAACCCAAATGAGGTAGGAATTTGATACTTTTCCCCAGTGGAGTCGCCAATCTGTTCACCCTTTTCGTCATCTTGGTGAGAAAATAAGAGGTGCTTACATGCACAGTTGGGTCTTGCTGAGCATGACAGCTGTAGAGGAAAGAGTTAGAGAAAGAAAAACAAAAACTATAAGCAAGAATTAAACTAATACAAAAGAAAATCATAAGCATAGGGACATAGAGATAACAAACACAAAAAGACCCATGTCACCAATGGTTTTAGGCTGATCTATTGATGAAATCAAAGCACCAAGAAGAAAGGGGACTATGAGTCCCTTCTTCCTCCAAGGGAAGGCTCTTGGACCCTCACAAGCTTNAACCTTGCATAATTCAAAATCCCTAGGAAGCTAGCATGTGGACATGTGGGTCCGTTACTATCCTTTAACTCCCTATGGTGATGTAATCTAGAAAAGCTTGAAACTATCCTAGATTTTGAACATGTGGGCATGTATGGGCCTGTTACAAACCTTTAAACTTTCCTAGTTTTTTGATCTAAGAAAGCACAATTCCAAACACTATCCTATCTTTGTAGCATGTGGGCATGTATGGGCCCGTTACAATATTAATATATGTTTAAAAAATAAAACTAAGAGGGGTCCCAAGAAGGGTCGTTGTCCTCCCCTAAAGGTTTTAAACTTTGTTAAGGGAGATGAAATTGTTTTTACAATCTTTTTCTGATTCTCAAGATCTCTTGGAGGCGTGAGAGAAGAGCATACTAAATGATTGTTACTTCAATTTCTAGTCCCAATGTAAGTTTATATGTGATTAAAATTGACGTTCACTTTAGATTGTAAGTCAAAACAAGCCATCCATGTGGCAAAAAGCAAATAAGGGAAATTGATTTTTATCCTCCTAAGTGCCTATGTGTGTTTGAATACCCCTTTATATGGTGAGGGGACTAAGTGTGGTGCAGTGTTTAGAGCATGATTAACATCATTTTGAAGAAGGCAGATGGCCTTCCCCACATCCCAACAACTTACAATGTGAAATTTAGCTTAGATGCGCGACCCCTAGTGTAGACAGAGGCGCACAGAGCACAGGCGCGCGAACAGAGATAGGTCCGAAAGCGCATGCGCGCAGAGAATGGCTGTCAGTTAAGCGCATGCATGCATGATGCGCGTTTGTGGGGTAGAATACCCGGGCACCTGTGACAAACGACCGAGGAAGAAAAATCCGGATGGATTTCTCTCAATTCTCCTCTGAATTGGATGGTTGGCAGGTCGGCCTAGGCCGGTTTGTGTACCTGCAAGTTAATCAAACTAAAAGAAGAGCAAAATAAACCCAAATGAGGTAGGAATTTGATACCTTTCCCCAGCGGAGTCGCCAATCTGTTGCACCCTTTTCGTCACCTTGGTGAGCAAATAAGAGGTGCTTTACATGCCCAGTTGGGTCCTGCTGAACATGACAGCTGTAGAGGAAAGAGTTAGAGAAAGAAAAACAAAACTATAAGCAAGAATTAAACTAATAACAACAAAAATCATAAGCATAGGGACATAGAGATAACAAACACAAATAGACCCATGTCACCAATGTTTTTAGGCTGATCTATTGATGAAATCAAAGCACCAAGAAGAAAGGGGACTATGAGTCCCTTCTTCCTCCAAGGGAAGTCTCTTGGGCCCTCACAAGCTTGCTCTCCTTACAACAAGAAAATGAAAATGGTAATGAAAGAACTCCTTGCACATCCACTCAATGGAGAGGTGGATTGCTCAATGAAATGATGCCAATGTGTCTTTGTCAAGGATGGAGTCCTTAAAACAATCTAGGCAGCATAACATTNTCCGTTACTATCCTTTAACTCCCTATGGTGATGTAATCTAGAAAAGCTTGAAACTATCCTAGATTGAACATGTGGGCATGTATGGGCCCATTACAAACCTTTAAACTTTCCTAGTTTTTTTATCTAAGAAAGCATAATTCCAAACACTATCCTATCTTTGTGACATGTGGGCATGTATGGGCCCGTTACAATATTAAGATATGTTTGAAAAAGAAAACTAAGAGGGGTCCCAAAAAGGTCCGTTGTCCTCTCCTAAAGGTTTTAAACTTTGTTAAGGGAGATGAAATTGTTTTCACAATCTTTTTCTAATTCTCAAGGTCGCTTGAAGGCGTGAGAGAAGAGCATACTAAGCGATTGGTAATTCAAATTCTAGTCCCAATGTAAGTTTAGATGTGATTAAAATTGATGTTCACCTTAGATTGCAAGTCAAAACAAGCCATCCACGTGGCAAAAAGCAAATAAGGGAAATTGATTTTTATCCTCCTAAGTGCCTATGTGAGCTTGACTAACCCCTTTATATGATGAGGGGACTAAGTGCAGTGTTTAGAGCATGCTTAACATCATTTTTAAGAAGTCAAATGACCTTCCCCACATCCCAACAACTTACAATGTGAATTTTTTTTTAAATGCGCGGCCCCTAGTGCAGACAGAGGTGCACAGAGCGCAGGCGCGCGAACAAAAATAGGTCTGAAAGCGCATGCGCGCAGAGAAAGGTTGTAAGTTAAGAGCATGCATGCACGATGCATGCATGTGGGGTGGAATACCCGCGCACCTATGACAAATGACCGAGAAAGAAAAATCCAGATGGATTTCTCTCAATTCTCCTCTGAATTGGATGGTTGGCAGGTCAGCCTAGGCCGGTTTGTGCAGCTGCAAGTTAAACAAACTAAAAGAAGAGAAAAATAAACCCAAATGAGGTAGGAATTCGATACCTTTCCCCAGTATGGTCGCCAATCTGTTGCACCCTTTTCGTCACCTTGGTGAGAAAATATGAGGTGCTTACATGCCCAATTGGGTCCTACTGAGCATGACAGCTGTAGAGGAAAGAGTTAGAGAAAGAAAAACAAAACTATAAGTAAGAATTAAACTAATAACAACTAAAATCATAAGCATATGGATAAAGAGATAACAAACACAAAAAGACCAATATCACCAATGTTTTTAGGCTGATCTATTGATGAAATCAAAGCACCAAGAAGAAAGGGGACTATGAGTCCCTTCTTCCTCCAAGGGAAGGCTCTTGGACCCTCACAAACTTGCTCTCCTTACAACAAGAAAAATGAAAATGGTGGTGAAAGAACTCCTTTGCATATCCACTTAATGGAGAGGTGGATTGCTCAATGAAATGGTGCCAATGTGCTTTTGTCAAGGATTGAGTCCTTAAAACAATATAGGCAGCATAACATTACATGAAATTCCTTGAGAAAATGAGGT
>JZKD02S1455397.1:0-10929 GCA_000966675.3 Picea glauca
TCGAGGGGAAATGAAACAGAGAGCGTAGGATGACCGGAAAATGAAACGAAGATCGTCGGATGTTGGTCATAGTAAATGGCAAAGGAGGGATCTGACAAGAAGGAATTGAAATACTTGCAGGTGAGGGACATACTACCTAAATCCAAAAGGGGAAGCTTTTCCAGGATTAGAATTTGCACATTCCCAGGTAGTTTACTCCACACAGTGCTTTCCATATTCTGTTGGATGAAATTCCAGAGGTGGTAAGAGCAGCACCAAACTGTGAAAAGTGTGGGAGAGGAGACAAGGGGAGAGAGTGATAAATGGCCGGAACGATTATCTTTATAAATTGCGAGCTTGCTTTTCCAAATTTCGAAAAGTGAAATACTCTATTTATACCCATTAAAGAGATGATATGTTTTAACCTTTTCGTAAAACTTTCTATAGAGTCGGTATGCATTTACTCTAATTTTGGATTTTGGATATAAATATATATATAAAAAATTTATCATTTCAATTAAAACATTTTTTTTTTTTTGGATATTATATATATTTCATTAATTTCTCAAGGTATTTTTCTTTATTTAGATGACTATACGAGAGTTAAATTGATTTATGGTATTTTTGGTAACTTAACCCAATAATATTTATAAAGGGAGTTAGCTACTCAACTAAGTGGTGCTAACCTAGGGTGCTTTAAAATGAAGGATATGGTGGTAGCCTTTGATCCACTTATATGTGCTTTAAAATAAAATTTGAAGGACAAGGGGTGGGCTTTGATCCACTTATGTGTGCTTTAAAATAAAATTTGCAAGATATAGGGGTGGGTTTTCATCCACTTATGTGTACAAGGATGTTTGTTTGAAGAACATGGGGTGAATTTTTATCCACTTATGTGTGTTTTAAAATAAAATTTGAAGGACATGGGGTGGGCTTTGTTTCACTTATGTTTAGGTTTGAAGGACATTGTGGTGAACTTTTATCCACTTATGTGTGCTTAAAATTAATTTTAAAGGACCTAGGTGTGGGCATTTATCCACTTATGTGTGCTTTAATGCCTTGGAATTGATGTTTTTCATTTGTATTGAGCATAACTAACTTAAAATGAAGGTGAGGTTCTTTTGTTAAAATTTATGACTCTAACAAATGATAGGTGAAATTAAAAAAATCCAACACAATGAACCAAGATACCCAAGATGAAGATGTCAAATATGTGCATAATTTTAGAGGACGAAAAAGATATTCTTTTCACTTGTGTCAATATCTCTTGTTGATATTTTTCTTCCTTCTGAGGCCCCACTAGAATTTTATCATGAGTTGCAACTCGTCTCCTCGAGTCATTTAGGGACATGTTGGCAATTTGTTTCAGAGGCATAAAATCATAACCAAGTGACATAATGGAGTTCCATACTATTCCACATGTCTATTTGAATAAGGCATGAAGCAAATAATATAAGAAATGAGGAGTTTTGCAAAAATATTATGTTTTGATTTTTAAATTTTTTTTACTATGTTTTGATTTTTTTTTTTCATGTAAATGTAAAAATGTAATAGAGAAATATAAAACATAAAAACCAAAACATGGAGAAAAAAAAAACAAAGAAGAAAATAGAAATAAAAAATAGGAATAAACCAAAAAACAAAAATATTAAGAGTAAACAACTATATACATTGTTGAATTATTGCAATGAGTCACATAGGATGAAATGTCATGCCAGTTTGATGCTCTCCTCATATTTCCAACATTAAAACTCAAGTCTTTAAGAACGACGAGTTCAATGTTCGTTTTCTCTCTTAGATAATACAATGTAATGACCACGCACAATCACAGACATGAATTTACAAATAGGGTCAAACTTTTGGGTCAATCTCTTGTATTTTTTCAAAAAAATATCTAATTTTCTTTTGGGTCAATCTCTTGTATTTTTTCAAAAAAATATCTAATAAAAATAATATTTTCATGGTTTTATATAACTATTTTAACATTTAGTTTTAGGGTTACATACTCACATTAACGTTTTTTTATTTTTTAATTATTTTCTTACTTTTTTATTAATATTATTTCTATCATTTCTATTAGGGTTACATACTCACATTAACGTTTTTTTATTTTTTAATTATTTCATTAATTAATATTATTTCTATGTAGATGACATATATTTTTATATAATTTTCAATGAATTTATAAAAAAAAATTGTTTTCATCATGTAATGAAGAGTTGGGAAATTGGTATTGAAAACATCTTATTAGTAACTATTTTCTCCCAAATAGAGTGAGCTAACAATTTAGTTTTAATCTTTGTTATTGTCACTGCTTGAATACAGTAAACAATTATTCAGATTGTGGGTTTGATTTTTTGGGGGCTAATATTTGTATTTTCTTTTGGTCTTGGTAATTTGGATAGTGATAACATTTTCTCTTTCATTGCATTCCTTGAATTTTCTCCATTTTTTCTCTTCTTGCATTTCTCCTTTAACTCTTGTAAACAGATTTAATAGTAAGTTTTCTAAGATAAACACGCATACAATTATTCAAAATATTAGATTTATATGAACCTCTTTACTAATTCATAGAGTTCCAAAATAATAATTTTTTTATGTGAATATTTTGAAAATGAGTATGGCTCCATGCTTCCATTATATATTAGTTGTAATGCTCAACCTTTCTATATGAGTCATAACTTGCATGCAAGGGTTTTCATAAAATATCTTAACACTCTAAACTTAAACATTTTATTGTTATCCTAGATTTTATATATGTATTTAAATAAATTAAATAATTTTTTTTGTGAAACTTTATTTATGTATTTAAATAAAAAATTTCTATCTATTAAAATGAAAAAATTGGAGGGAATTTTTTTGAAATGAAAATATGTGAAGTTATTAGTTATTTGTTAATAACGTTGAATCCTTCTTTTAATATTAATAATATATTTGATCCTTAAAAATAATTATGGTATTATTGAATTAATGTCATTTAGCAATAAAAAATGTGTAAACGGGTCAACATACCCAATTTGAGGAAATTGAACCTTGGTGGAGAAGATAATAAACATGCTACCCAACCACCCGAACTATGATCCTGAGACAATTCTTAAGAAGCATTCAATAACATAGAATGAGACTTTAAAAATCTTGTGAGAATGAAAACATTGTAACCCTATTCTTCCTTCATGAGTCTTGTGCGCATATGGTGAACACTTCACTTAGATTCCACAAGTAGGTATAAGCTCATCAAACACAATCAAATATATTATTATTATTAAATAAGAGTACATTCACAATATAATTTCACAAAATATGGATAATTTTCCTAAGTATTTATTATGACACAAAAATATTTCTCTACTCTTTTTAAATGCTAAACTTAATTGAGCATATATTATCTTGGTTATGGGGCAAAACTCAAAAGAAATAATAATCTTTAATTTGGTTTCAAAGAAAATTTTCATTTTCGTTATGAAGAATATGTATGAACATATTATTTTTGGAACGAGCATTATGTTACTATGTAAATTATATATCCCTTTAATCAAAGTCTTGGATGTGAATTCTAGTCATCAACACATTTGGAACTAACACTTTGAACTATGTCATTATTGAATGATGAGCCTCGAACCTTGATTTAGTTTTTATCACACCTTGCATAATTTTAGTTCTTTGGAAGTATGCCATAATTGAATGATGAGCCTCGAACTTGGATTTAGTTTTTGTCACAACTTACATAATTTGATAATATTCATTTAAAGTTGATGGTAGTAAAATTGAGTCTCCTTTAAAGTCTATCGTATTCATCCTTTTTCCTTTGATTTTATTTAAATTTTTGGTTACATTCTCAATTCCTTCAACACCCACAAACATAAATTTGTTTGAAATATGTTATTGGTTGTTCGAAAATAATTAGTTTTAAGATTTATATTAATCAAACGGTGAAGGTCTATTGAAGGTTAATATGATGAACGAGGCCACACCTTCGAAGGAGGACACATCGATAATAATTCCCAACTCATGAAGGATTGCTCTTTCATATTTATAACATTATTTGTTAGTAGTCATGTAGTTAGTTGCACTTTTTCAACCTTCAATTTGCATGCATTGGTGTATTTACTATTTCTCTCAACCCTAGAGCTAAGTGTATTGTCTTGTAGACCCCTTGTTTTCCTATAAAGGTTTGTTATCCAAATTAATCAGGAAAAATCCATTTTCTCAGAGTTATTTCATTTCTATGGTTCTTTCTCTTATTTATAGGCTTTAAGAAGTTCAATACATATATGAGAGACATAATTTCTCATGCATCATCCCACTAAAATAAAACTCACCTCATTTTCAAACTACTTTGTTAGAGACAACCGATTATACATACTTAATAGATTATGTGTCTCAAACATTCCAGATTGTTTGAAACTCATTAGAGAAGATGATGTCTCTACCTATCGTAGACATTTAGGACATATGAAGACCCTCCAACATCTCTAGCGCCACTTTCTTTGGCCAACTATGGAAAATCAAGTTAAATCATTCACTTGTTAATTCTCTCTTTGCAACAAGTGAAATCCTAATAACTAAGAGCAAGGTATATGCCAACCATTGTTAGTCCCTTCCAAACCTTGGGAGACATTATCTATAAATTTTGTTAGTGGGCCACTTGTGACAATAGAACAATGATTTATTTTTGTAATTGTCTATCTGTTCTGAAAAATGGAAATCTTCATCCATTGCACTAAAACATCACTGCACAATATGAAACAAATTTAATTTTCACACATGTTTGGTCTCATTTTGGCCTTCCTCTTAACATTTTTTTGGAATGTGACTTGTGCTTTCTCATCATATTTGGGGAAACTCTTTAGCAATTATTGTGTTATCCATTGTTTTTTCTATGGAATTCCATCCTCATACACATGATTAGATCGAGTTAGTGAATCATATATTTGTACCTACACTATATATTCAATATAACCAACATAAATAATGGGATACATAGTTACATATACTTTAGCACATCTATAAAATGGTTTTTAATGTCTCCATTGGTTATTCTCCATATGAAGCATAATTCAGGTATCATCCTTTAGCTCCCGACGATTTTCTTGTAACACTTTATGAATGAGTTTTGCAATGTATTATTCAAAAGGGGACTCAGAAAGGTACCTGCACTGGGTGACTACAATAGTCATAACTTAAGATGTTTTCCTTACAACCTATGTAGTGAAAGACAGAGCATAGAACATTGTTTAAGAATTGATGAGGGGTAGCGCCCCAAAAGAGACATGATTTCTGCGACATATTATTTGAAGCGTGGAATAAGTCATTTAATTCTTGCAATAATTTTGAAGAGGGAAAAATATTGTTAGTATCTTATATTTTTAATTGCAATAATTTTAAAAATGGAAGACTAATGTTCATAACTTATCTTTCTAACTTTTTTTATGATAAGTAAAAAATCACTATAAATCAAAATATTCTTAATTTTTAAAGCACGGAGCATGATTGATCCTTGATATAGAGTGAAAACCTTTACTTGGTAATTTTTTACCATCCTAATCTCCACCCATAGTCTAATTCTAAAATTCCTTTAAAATTATAAATAATCCACACGTACCACTTTTATTTTAAATTCTTATTTATGTAGCAATTACCTTTTAATTTAGTAATAGGAAAGTCTCATCTTTCAATTTTAGCCAAATTTAAGATATTTATTTAAATTAATATTTATATGGATAATGAAATTTTTTTCTATCTATCAATCAATTCTGAACTTAATTTGAGGAAAAAATTAAAATAATTATAAAATATAATATTTTTGGCCTCTGAAAAAAGTTTAATTATATTTCATAAAAGAAAAAAAATTACATTTTGAAGATACATGATAGAATGCATTGTGATTTACAGCTCTTTCACACTGGGCAAACTTATTCCTTGAGGACAGTTGCTCGCAAGTGATCCAGATCAATATGCTATTAAAACTTTGATTTTGATTATGAGGCGTTAAGGGTTGATGACATGTTGTTTTGCCGCATTGACATAGACAGGTGCTATTGACTCGGTTTTACTAAGTGTGCAGTATTTTGGACCTCGAGGATGCAGAGGCATCAATGGAACCCCTTAGACTTCGAATCGAGTCAAGGAGTATCCCATTGGGATTGGATTGTTTTACTGTGATATTAGTGCATTTGATTAGATGATATGATATGGATATATTCTGACATGATTTGTTGATGATGTATGCTGACGATAGCTTACCGACCAGACTCACATATGGAGTAAAAGGGTCACACATGACTACCAGAGATGTGGAGGGAGAGGTGTGGTCAGCATCCCTGCCACAACCTACTAGCACTCTCGTCGTGGCTCGAACTGTAGGTTAACAATTACCTAGTTCGAGAGGACCCACGATGTCGTGAGGGTAGACTACGATAGTCGCTCACGATGATTCTAAGGGGTGCGCAATAAGGCGTGGACCTTATTCCTTAGAATCCCTTAGTCTCCCACAAGTTCACCTGGTGAAGTGTTGACTCCAAGGGTAATTGATGTCTACCAAGTCTGTGAAGAGGAGAGTAGAACCCTTGGAGCATGTAGTGCATCCTGAAGGGCACGTCACGCAAAGGAACAGATGAGGCGAGTGGCACCCTTGGAGCACCTAGTGCGTCCTGAAGGGCACGTCGCATTGATGATGATAGAGGAATGAACCTAGAATGGCATCAAGACGACTAACGTGTTAAGTATTCTTAAAACAAATTCCCTAATTAAATGTCGCCCAATACAAAAATTTAAGGTTAAAGTCTAAACTATGCTAGTGGTAAAATTTTATCTCTCAATAAAGAAAATAATAATAATAATAATATTAATAAAAATAAAAATAAAATCCAAGTGAATAATAACTATGATCTTTGTTAAATCTTGTAACATGAGGGGAGTAAGAAATGAATAGTTTAAAAAAAAAGGAATTTAATTATTATGTTGGATTAAAATTTAAAAATGGAATTAATTGTTTTATTACTTAACGGATTAAAATATACTAATTAAATAAGAAGAGGGAAAAGGGGTTAATTTCACAACTGCCTTTTTGAGTTCTAAGTAAAAAGGGGAAAGAGGGAAAATAAAAAAATTGGAAACTAGGGAAAAGAGGTAACATAAAAAGGGAAAAAGGGGAACTTCAGGGAAAAAGCGGAAAGCCAACTTAGTAAGAGTCTACCATTTAAGAGATTTATAATTTTAAACTGATTTAGCAACTTCATAATAGGGAAAGCCTTTAAAACCTATAAGGGAATTTGGGGACACCTAGGAGTGAATCTAGGAGTAACTCTAGGTGGGTGAGGGAAATAAGATAATTAATTAATTATAGAAATTAAATAATGGAGGAATGAAGGGGATAGGTGACACTTGTACAGAGAAGAATTTTTAGGAATTTATTTTTAAGACTTTAATTAAATGAGATTTTAGGAAAGAAAGAAAGTTTGAAACTCTATAAAATGAAGGAAGGAGAAGGATGAAGGATCATCTTCTGTTTGCATAATGTTACGCTGCAGAAATGTCGACTTGACTGATTTACTTGTGGGAGTTGGGATACCCAGCTCAGAGAGGAGTGGTAGCTTAGAATTGTGAGGCGAGCTGGGAGCTAAACAAAACCTCTCGGTAGTGTGTGTGTCCCCTTTGCGGTTCAGGGGACTAAGGGGGAAGAAGAGTACCCCTAGCATTGGCTAGGAGGTACCGGTGAAGTCTCAACGGTCGACGAGTGGGAGTTGCATGGAGCGCGCGGTCATCACTCAAAGCGGGCGAATAGGCAACGATTTGCTTTCTTTGTTTATGTGGTAGATTGTTGTAGGTTTTATGATCTGGATCTGCATGTTTATTTGGGTAGGTAAACTGGTTGTATAGATTCATGACTAAAATTTTTATGGCCTAGCTTATTGATTGATTGGTTTCCCATGACCTTCGTCTCCCTGCATGTCGTGACCGCCCTGAGGTGTTGATTGTGACCATACCGGTTGTTTACCTTTTGTCCCTAGCTGCTCAATCCTCGCCTGAGTAGTTGGCCAGGAGCCTGATCTATGGTCGTCTCCTTAGCGTTAAAAGACCTATGGATCTCAACGCCCTTCTTTTTTGTGCGAGGATGATGAGTGAAGAACGATCTCGTTAATCGTCTACATCTGTTGTTGTCCTTGCCTGATTGTTTGACTTGCGCCTTCCAGTACGGTCTCAGCGTGTGGATTATTTTTCTCCCTGTTGTTTATTTTTCCTGTTCCTTGACTGATAGAATCCCTGTGATCCTTCGATGAGATATCCTTATGGCCCTGGCATTCTCTTACTATTATCAACAGTTCTATATTGGTATCCCGAGAGGTAAAAATATTAAACTTTGATCTGTGTTTGGTTCTTGTTGGACTGACTTGTTTTTATTACCTCTGTGATTGAATGTATGTAACAGATGTAAAAGTATTACCTCTGCTATTGTAATTAGGTAATAGATGTAAAATATGACTTCAGCGCTTGTAATTATGTGAAAGATGTAAATATTACTCCTACGATGGTAAATATATAATGGATTTAAAAATATTACCTCTGTGTTTGTCATTATGTAATAGATTTAAAAAGGTTACCTTTGAGTTTGTTTTATATCTTGATGGATAAATTTTACCCTGGGTTTTTGTCTTGGGTAAATTGTAACTCTGTGATTGTAATCTGCGAGATTGAAACCTGATAATTGTGTGTCATCATACCACTACGAATTGTCACCAGGATTTGTTGTCACACCTTTGCCTCTACGATCGTAACCATGTCTTGCTGGGACACCTTTACCGTCTGTAGTTTTTACACCTGACCAACGATTTTTTATTTGCATCTTAACCTGTTTCAGGGTTGATTTTGGGTCTGTGACTCCATCCACCTGGTCAAGGATTTCCATAGCACTTAAAACTGGTTATGAAGGTGAATTTGGTCCTGCGAATCTTTCATCTATCACTGTTTTCCCTTCCTTAAAATCATTACTCGTTGCTCCTGGAATTTCATGAAGGCCCTGACTAACCCTTTCTTGTGGCTTGAAGTTCAGGGTATTTCTGAATCGCCTTTGTTGGAGGGGAACAATGATGGATAATTTCGAAGGGGTTCATTCCAATGCAAAAGGGTAGGACGCACCTTTTCTTTCCTTATATTCTTAACCTGCAATTCACTTTTCTATTAGCCAAATTACCATCCTCTTTTAACACAGTCAATCATGAACTCCCTCTGGGATGTTTGTCTTGTTGGCGAATCGCATGTTGCAATTTCATTACTGTTCCTTCGACTGTAATGACAACCATGCTTTTTCTTCAACTTTAATTTTGGGTTCTTTAGTTGAGGTAAAATGATATTATAGAAAAGAGGTACTGTGTAAGTAGTCTTCTAGAAAGGAGAGAGACGTTACCGACATCCACGATACCTATATTGTAACCATTCATTGATTATTTAGTAGCTTTGGATTGGAAACGATTCGAAAATTCATAGTTAGCATTCGTTCAACTCGAAATTTACGTTTAAGTTGAGTGCAGTTTCGTTGTGGTCTTAACTACTAGACTACGATTTTCCATTAATCAACTAAGCCCGTCTAGTGTTAAAACTCGGCCGACGGTCACAGATTGTACCCAACAAATGAGCTTAAAACTAAGTGGGAGGTCAGCCTTAAAACTCAGCATTTGCACGACTGTGTTGATAATGTATTTAGATGTGCGATTTGAATGCACTGTAGGATGGGGTATGGGAAATGGTTGACCAACAGTGGCATCCTACAGTAGTATTATTATTTATTAGCATAATTTGACTAACAATGAATTTAACCCTTAATGGAATGGATGTCGGTGTAATTACAATGGGTCCTAGTTTCATGGATTCACGTTTTTGTGTAGACAACGAACTAACATAGGCTAGTGATTGATTTAGGTTTAGAAATAGGAATAGCTTTCGACAACGTCGGAATTGTAGGCCATCCTGCAATTCTAGCCTTTTTATATAACCTTTTATTGATGTATAGTTGTCTTATGCCCATTTATCCTTTTTGGACCAGCCTTTAAAGGTGTAATAGGGTTGATCTTTTTCTTTCTTATCTTTCCACCTCTAAAGATTTAACTATATTCTTGACCAGAATTTCTTGAAGAGATGTTGGGGATTGTGCACTTGTCGCTAGATACCGGTTTTACCTTGACCTTCTCTAGTTGTCCAACTTTTGTTCTCTTTATTAAACCCTCTCTCCTTGAATATATTTAGGGTTAAGAAAACACCCATTTATTGCGCTCACGCTAGTGGTTTAAAATTGACAGTCCCTGCGCACGAAGTTTTTTTTATTATACTGATTTATATCAGTTTCATAGTCCGGGAGATTTCATTGATAAAAGGTGTCTCTTAAGGAACTAAGAACTCGTCGGGTAGTTGTGCAATTATTGATGGTCGAGTGTCACCTTGTGTCAGTTGGCCCATCATTCGGGGGCTGGGGTTAGTTGTCTTGAGGTTGGAAGTTAATTCGGTCTCCTAGCACGTGGATGGTAGCTAGGGTTAAAGGTCTAGATGTGTTGGTTGTTCCATGACTACTTCCATGCCTGTCACCTGGCAATGACAAGATCCTGGTTGAGGGGATCATTGCATGCCCTAAGGATTAGAGTCGAAGGATAATTTGGCCGAGATCTGGGCTACCCTTTGTGGGTTCATTCCGCGGTAGTTTTTATGTTCTTTGGGTTGTAGCACCCTCATGCGTTTGTAGCGCACCTTAGAGGTTCTAGAGGTTGGTCGATGAGGGATTGTGTTGGGCGGGTAGTCGTTTCTCATTGTTGATTAAATGCATGTTCCATCTATAAGTTTTAAACCTTTGAAGTAAAGCAATGCATATATATTCTTAAGCAATACAAAAATTAATCAATGGCTCATACACAGAATACACAGAGATCTTTACCGGAAACCCTCAACCGGGAAAACCTTTCTTTT
>JZKD02S1455408.1:0-10929 GCA_000966675.3 Picea glauca
TATATATGAATATTCATTATTACGTAATTAAACCACAGTTATTTAAAATAAAATTATTAAACGGGATAATTGTAATTAAAGGATTTCTCTCAAAATTCATTGATTGTTGTCTTTTATAAAAGACTAGTCTTGCTGACTGGATTGAATGCATACATAAATTACTAAAGGATGACAGTTTTGATTATTAGTACATGCACGAGATTTGCATGTACTGGATAAACATGCATTTCTTGTACATATACACTAGTATGTATGATCTTTCTTGACTTACTTACTGATAATGTCAGTTACTTATTATGAATGTGTGAACCATGCTCTTTTCCATTGTACCATAAGATACCTTAACTTCAGGACGAAGTTTCCTGAAGGGTGGGTGTATGTAATGGCCCTAGTTGGATAAATGTTGAAGAAATTATAAAGTAAAACTAATTAGGGAATTAATTGTGTTAACAAGGTATTAATTAAACAAAGATGATTTAATGATATTAATTAAGTGAGTTATTAATTAATTAAAGGATATAATTGTGATTAATTAATTAATAATTTAACTACAAACTACATTTAATAACTTGTGTGATGGATTTAATAGATTAATGTTATATGATATAAAATGGTTGCGTATAAAACAAGGGATAACCTATGAATCCCGAGAAGATAAAAGCATTAACAGGAAAAGATAAGGGTAATAAATGGGTTAGGTAGGGAGTAAATGGGGGGGGGGGCGAGTCGGTGAAGGAGGGATAAGGAAGGGAAGGAGTTGGATGGGAGGGATTCTAGGGGAAGTTGGGGGATGAATTTTGAGAGCTCTGGATTGGAAGAGAGAGTGAAATTTTGGGAGTAGAATTAATACAATGCACCGGAGTTGCTGGGGGTTTTGGGAATGGGGGCTAGGATATCCGTTGATATCTTGGAGCTAGAGAGCTACCTAGTTGGCAGGGAGGAATGGTTTTGGGCAGTGTTCATAAGCGATCAAGGAGGCAAGCTGCAGACAAAAGGAGGGATAATAACATCAGGTTCAGGTATTTATTTAAAATTTATGCATTGTTTTTCATTATGATTAATTAATTTTATTATTATTGATATATTGATTACGAATGTGCTAAATGAAGGTAACTCTAAAATTTTACTGCTATGTTTAAAATAAATGGTTGTTTATTTAGTTCGGCTCTTACATGTATCTACAAAAATAAAGTTATTGTTGTATTAATTTAAGGAGATTATTGCTAATTATCTGCCAAAAGGATTGCTTTGAGTCATAATTACTTCTCATCAAATTGATTTAATTATTGAATCAAGTTTACCTAATAAATCACCTTACAAGATGACTCCAAGAGAGAGTGAAGAGGTGAATAGACAAGTGTAGGAGCTACTTGATAGATGATCGATCATATAAAGATGAAATCCTTGTGCAGTACTAGTAGTGTTGACTCCAAATAAAACAGGGGAATGACGGATGTGTACTGACTCGCATGCTATAAACAATATCACTATCAAGTATAGGTTTTCACTTCCGAGAATGGATGATCTAATGGACAGTTTGAGTGGTTTAGAATATTTGTCAAAAATTGATTTGAAGACTAGATACCACCAGATTTGGATAAGAGAAGGTGACGAATGGAAACAACATTCAAGATGAAAGATGGACTATTTGAATGGTTACTGATGTCATTTCAATTCACCCAACACATTCATGATATTGATGAATGATGTATTGAAGCCATTTTTGGGTAATTTCGTGGTTATATATTTGGATCATATATTGATTTTTAGAAAGAGAATATAGAGCATGTTTAGCATGTGAGAGAAACATTATAGTTCTTGAAAGAAGAGAAACTATTGATAAACCTGAAGAAGTGTACATTCATGCAGTGAGAGTTAGTGTACCTAGGTTTTGTGGTTTGAAAGGAAGGACTGAAAATGGATCTTGAGAAAGTGAAGGATATCCTTGAATGGAAAACACCAAGATGTACAATTGATGTGAGGAGTTTCCATGGATTGGGAAGCTTTTACCGGAAATTCATTAGGAAATTTAGCCAAATATATGCACCTCTTACATAATGTATGAAGAAATAATTGTTCTAGTGGACTACAACAACATAGAATTCATTGGAAGAATTGAAAAAGAGAGTAAAAACACAAATAGTATTAGAATTACAAGATTTTATTAAAGTTTTTCAAGTTGATTGTGATGTTAGTGGAACAAAAATAGGAGTAGTGATAAGTCAAGAGGGAAGACCCATTGCATTTTTCAGCAATAAGTTGAACTAGTCTAGAAATACGTACTTTGTTTATGATCAATAATTTTATGCTATTGTGCAAACTTTGAAGAAATGGAGACATTATATACTACCGATGGAGTTTGTCTTGTTCACGGATCACAAATATCAATAGTACATTAATATCCAAGGTAAGTTAAATCAAAATCATATTAAATGGGTAGAATTCTTGCAAATTTATTATTTTGTGCTAAAACATAGGTCCATGAAGTCGAATAAGGTGGTTGATGCATTAATTCGAAGGACAACATTCACCAATACCATGTCGGTAGAAGTGGTAATCCTTAACTGTCTAAAGACATTGTATGAAGAAGATGCATATTTATCAGAAGCTTGGAAGCCCTATAAGGAGCCTTGGATTTTAGACAAAACACCATATCTGGACTACCATATCCAGGAGGGGATTTTGTTTAAAAATCAATAGTTGTGTATTCCCAATAGTTCCATATGAATGAATATCATTAAAGAATTTCATAGTGGTGATTTAGGAGGACATTTTGTCATTGATAATAACATAGCCCTGGTGAAGGAGAGGTACATTTGGCCTAACTTTAACTAGGATGTTCGAAATTTGGTGGAAGTTTGCAAGATCTATCAACTAGCCAAAGGAAAACGTTATAACACATGACTCTATACTCCATTGCCAACACCCAAAGGACCTTAGGAGGATATTAGTATGAATTTTGTCTTAGGATATCCTATGGCTGGAAGAAATCATGATTCAAGAATTTTAGTTGTTGATAGGTTTTCAAAAATGGCACACTTCATAGCATGTAAACATACTAGTGATGCTAGTGAAGTAGCTTCATTGTTTTTCCAAGAGGTGGTTATATTGCATGGACTTCAACGGAATATTACTTCAGATTGTGATACCATATTCCTTGGACATCTTTGGAGGACACTCCAGAAAACGCTAGCCTCATATTTTTTATACAGTTCAACATATCATCCTCAAACGAATGGTAAGATGGAAGTAACGAATAGGAGTCTAGAAAATTTGTTGAGAAGTTTAATTGGAGAGAATCCTAGCCAATGTGATTTGGCATTATCCCAATATGAATTCACATATAATGATTCGGTGAAAAAAACTATGGGAAAGAGTCCATTTAATTTTTTTTATGGATGGTCACTAAGATGTATGGTAGATTTGGAAGGAAGGAAGAGTGTTGATGCAAATGATTTTGTGCACAATATGCATGAATTACAAGAACAAGTAAAGAAGAAATTGGAAACCAGCAATGCAAGTTATAATCAAAGAGAAGATCAACATAGGAGACAAAAGTTATTCCAAGAGGGTGAGATGACCTCATGAATCACTTTAGGAAGGAGTGATTTCCTCGAGGTACATACAACAAACTCAACTACAAGAATATAGGTCCATGTCAAATTCTAAAAAAGATCTCTGATAATGTTAATCGACTGGAACTTCTAGAGAAATCTGACATATCTCCTAAATTAAATGTTGCTAACCTCAATGAGTTTCATGAAGTGGAAAGAAGAGCATATGAAGGTACCCTTAGTTATTAAGAACAACATATACCAATTAAATTTCAGGAACATATTGAATAAATTCTTTCTACCAGAATTGGTAAGAAGACTCTCTGAAATAAGTACATGGAATATATGGTCAAGTGGAAGAATCGAGGGGTAGATAATGCATCATGGGTGATTGAATATCAGTTAGCACATGTATAGAACTCTTCACCTCAGCAGTAATCTACACATGATTTGGAGATCATTTTTTTTTTACCAGGGGTTTCTGATGTAGGAGCTTCCTTGGGCTCGGGAAATCCGCATCACCCAAAAATATTTCCATTCTACAAATAGGAAATAAGTCAAATAAGGAATCTGTTAGTGGTCCATTTTATTTAGTCAAATTGTTTTAAATTCGAATTGTTAATTACTCCTACAACTACTCTTTCTATGTTTAAACTCATGTTGAAACATGTGATGAGACTCGTGATGAAACTACCACATATAGTAACATTTTACAAGTGCCATGTTGAAACTTGTATTGAAACTCATGTTGAAACTGCCACATATTGTGAAATTTTACAAGTGTCATGTTGAAACTCATGCTGAAACTGCCATGTATAGAGAATTTTTACAAGTGTCATGTTGAAACTCGTGTTGAAATATGTGTTGAGACTACCACGTATAGTAAAATTTTACAAGTGTCACAATATTTCTTCATTTACAACACTATGGACACACACATTTGATTTTGCCACGTCAGTTTGCATTCATGATGAGTTGCAGCTACCGTTAGGTAAACTAACTCACTTCTAAAGGAAAAAGTGTGATCCGAGGCCAAATGGAAGATGAAGCGGTCCAAAATATAGAGATATGGTTTGGGTAATAACTCATTCTTAGAGGGAAGGAAAAGTGTTTCATAGTTTAGGTGGGTATTTAAAAATAAATGGAGCATGATTTTGAAGGGGTTGATGAACCACGAAGTAAGGAAATCATAGAAGGTGGACTGGAGAGAAATATTCCAGGTTGGGTGAGCACGTAGGAAGGGTGAAACAAAATCTCATCCCACACATGCATACTATTACCCTCTGGAAGATTTTGTAGTGGTTTTCAACCACGCAGGAAACAATTCATAGTTGTATTTTAATCCAGGCTTGATGTAATATAGAATTTTGTTTCTCTGCAATGAATTAATAAATGAATGGTATCGAAATTCATTGGTTTTTTGGTGTTTTACTTTCAAGTGGATATCCTTCAAATTTGGAAAAAGCATTTTCTTTTTCTTTTTCGTTGTGCATTATGTAGCAAGGTGTGTGTTGTAACTATTTTTTGTTAATGTTTTATTCCATTATTATAGTTATTTGCATTTCATTAGATAAGAGCATAATAAGAAAAAGATCACTGAGAAATACACATCCACGAGAGACAAAACATTTATCCTGGGAAACCCTCTAGGGGAAGAAAACCCAGCAAAAACTTCCTTATCATAAATGGCTTATACAATGTTCAAGAGATAACTCAAACCAATATAGAAGTCCTCCCCAAGAGATGTGCCACCTTTCTTCTCCTCTCTCCAACTTGTAATTGCAGCTTGCCTCATAAGAGAATGAGCAAGTGAAGTGTGTGTTAGAAGTGAGGCACTAGCCTCTTATTTATATCAAACTGGCACGTGTGAAAGGTCACAATCTGGCAGGGCCGACCTCTCACTCTGGGTGGGTAAACCCACCTTTAATTAATTTTGGGTCTTCCATTATAATTGTTGGGGCCGACTTCTTATTCTGCACTTTGTAATTGTCCGATGACCAATCCAAAAAGGGGGATTTGGTCCTTATACAATCACCGACATGATTAATCCTCAATGGGGATTAATCCAATAACAATAATAACAATAATGACATGATTAATCCACAATGGGGATTTAATACAATAACAAAATAATAATAAGAATGCTCTCCGCAGTTACATTATTTCAACAGTCCCCCTTAACAAGAAGGGTATTCTTCATCAGCATCAGGCGAGAGAGGTCTGCATCATCAATGGCATCTGCAGGACAGTATCATCAGTATCATATTGAACCATTGTCTAGCACATTTACGAGTCATCGAAAGTTTTCTTCATCTGCAACATCATCATTCTCGAAAGAATGCTATCATCATCTGCATCAAACATGTATCAGTAAAAATGATACCTCATCATAGCACTAGGCTGGTAGATCACAATACTACACTAGCTCAATGTCACAGTGGTTAAGATGGTAGCTCAGTGTTAGTCACATCTTTCTTTACGTCTAACAACTAGGTCAGAAGAAAGTAATATCATCATCTCTCTTTACGTCTAACAACTAGGTCAGAAGCGAGGAATCACAATGTCATGCTTTACATATAACAACTAGGTCAAAAGAATGACTCATCTTGCTTTACATCTAACAACAAGGTCAGAATCAAGGAACACATCAACATCTCGCTTTATGTATAACAACGAGGTTAGAAGCGAGGAATCATCTTGCTTTACGTCTAACAACTAGGTCAGAAGCAAAGAATCAATGACGTTATGCTTTACGTCTAACAACTAGGTCAGAAGCATAACTCATCTTGCTTTATGTTTAACAACGAGGTCAAAAGAAAGGATCACATGGCGTCATGATTTACGTCTAACAACGAGGTTAGAAGCATGACTCATATTTCTTTACATATAACAACTAGGTTAGAAGCAAGGAATCAACGACGTTATGCTTTACGTCTAACAACTAGGTCAGAAGCATAACACATCTTGCTTTATGTCTAACAATGAGGTTAGAAGAAAGGATCACACAACATCATGCTTTACGTCTAACAACGAGGTCAGAAGCATGACTCATCTTTCTTTACATCTAACAGGGAGGTCAGAAGCAAGGAATACATCTACTCCCCCTTTCAGGGAAGGTCCTTTCGGACAATACCAAGCTTATCTCGAAAGTGTTCAAACTTTACATGAGATAGAGGCTTAGTCATCACATCAACAACCTGTTCATTTCTACTAATGTACTAGAGCTTCAAGGCTCCTCTCTGTACCATGTCGCAGATGAAATGATAGCGGATCTCTATGTGCTTCGTCCTGTCGTGAAACACAGGATCCTCTGTCATTTTAATATAGCTTTGATTGTCACATAGAATCTTGGTTTCTCTCATCTCCAAATCAAATAGGCCTGTCAGCAACTTTCAAATCCATATAGCTTTGTAGCTAGCAGAACATGTGGCAATGTACTCTGCTTCCTACTCTTCCACAAGATCATAGCTGATCCCAAACTGAAACAACATTCGGAAGTGATTTTTTTGTCAGCAATGCTTCCTGCCCAATCTGCATCAGTGTATCCACTCAATGTGAAGACATGATCTCCATCATAGATGAGACCATAATCCATTGTACCTTTAAGGTACCTCATCCCATGTTTTACAGCCACTAAATGAACACGTCTAGGCTCTACCAGAAACTGACTCAAGGTGTTCACTGCAAAATAGATGTTTGGTCTGGTGTTCATCTGGTACATTATCGATCCAATAATCTATCTGTACAGAGTGGCATCTATCAAATCTGATGAAGTATCGACCAACAACTTCAGCTTTGCTTCCATGGGTGTATTCATGGACTTGAATTCTAGCATGTCGAATCTCTTTAAGATTTCGACCGTGTACTTCCCCTAGTTAAGGAAGATTCTTTCCAGACTCTACCATACCTCAAGGCCTAAGAAGTAATGCATTAGGACAAGGTATTTCATTTCAAATTTAGTGGCAAGTCTCTATTTACATTTAGCGATGAGCTTTTCTTCTCCAGTTAAAAATAAGTCATCCACATACAGTAATAGTATTACTGGTTCATTCTCCATGATCTTGAAGTAGAGATTTGAATCTGATTTACTCTTGGTAAAGCCCAAGCTCGTCAAAAAACTATCTATATGGCCATACCAAGATCTAGGAGCTTGCTTCAATCCGTATAAGGCTTTCTTCAATCAATAGACATGAGCCTTCCTGTCTTCAACCTCAAATCCTTGGGGTTTCTCTGTATACACTTCCTCTTCAGTGATACCATTTAGAAAATATGTCTTCACATCCATTTGGTGCAGCTTCCATTTCATCTTGGCAGCAAGAGCTATAATGGTTCTGATCGAAGTGTATCTAGCCACAAGAGCGAATGTCTCTTCATAGTCGATTCCTTCCTTCTGGGAAAAGCCACGGGCGACAAATCTTGCTTTATATTTCTCAATACTTCCATCAACATCATGTTTTATCTTGAAGATCCATTTTGATGATACCACATCCTTACCTTTTGGTCTGGTAACAATTTCCCATCCATCATTCTTCATTATGGATTGGTATTCCTCTGTCATGGCATCTGCCCATTCCTTCTTCTAGATAGCCTCTTCAAAACGTGTGGTTTCTTCATCAAGTAGATTGCACATCAAAGCTGTGTAACATGGATAATGGCTTTGGTCTCTTCACCTGTCTCATGGTTCCTTCAGGAACACCATACTTCTCTTCATCTTGAATAAGCTTTGTTGCCCAAACATGCTTTCTTTTATGGGAGAAGGTCATTTGAGGAGGTTCTTGAACTTCTGTGATATCATGATCTTCAGGAGTCTCCTCATCAGGGGAAGTTATGACTTCCCTTACAGGTTCTGCAGCTCTGGGAACTTCCCTCATGGATTCTGTCGTCCTGGGATTTACAGGTTCCTCTTCATATACCTCTTCAAGCTGGCATCTTCTTGATTTATTAAGTGTAGATTCTTCATCAAAGGTCACGTCCCTGCTGATCTCAATATGGCAGTGACCAGGTATGTAGATTCTGAAGGCCTTGGATACCTCACAGTATTCCACAAATATTCCCTTCTTTCCGGAGGGCTCCAATTTGTATCTTTTCTCTTTAGGTATATGAATAAGAAATGGATAGCCAAATGTTTTTGAGATGGCTTACCTCTGGCTTCTTTCCGGTGAACATCTCTTTTGGTGTCTTGAGCCCAAGTGCACTATGGGGCAATCGGTTCTGCACATAAAAAGCTTCCATTGCTTCTTCTTCCCATAAGCACATAGGAAGATCTTGATCTTCACATCTTCCAGCATGGTTCTGTTCTTCCGTTCAGCTACACCGTTTTGTTGGAGATCTTGATCCCAACATCTTTGTAAATATTCATGAATTCTTTTGAGGTATATTCTCCTCCATTATCTAACCTGATATCTTAATCTTCCTTACAGAAGGGTTCTCTTATCAAGGCTTTGAATTCCTTGATCTTGTTGAACACTTCAAATATATCCAAGTCTTTTATGAGAATAATCATTAATGAATGATACATAGTATACATACCCATTAATGGAGGATGATGGCATTGGGCCACATACATTTAAATGAATGAGTTCTAGGAATCCTTCTGCCTTGTTGTCCCTCTTCGGAAACGGGTTCTTGATGTTCTTCCCTTGCGCACATCCATCACATATGCCTTCATGATCACCTTTCAGTTCTGGTAAACTTGTGACAACTTTGCATATGTATGGTAGTGCCTTGTAGTTGATGTTAGCTAATCTTCTAGAGTTCACATGGATTCTTCAATAGCATGGGTCATGGAAGCTTCTGAGTGACCGAACTTCTTCTTTTCCATTGATGATTGCTTCATTTTTTATCTCTCCTTTAGCACGTTGCCTTCTGCAACTTTTCCTATAGCTTCCTCATGTGACCTGGAGCAAGGTCAACAAAACAACAAGCAAGAATAATATTCTTCGTGATAATATAAAGAAATAGTACAAACAATCATCACAGCTGCTCCTTTAGAGATTATTACTTATAATTTAGCAAAGATTAAACGTAAGGAATACAATACGAAATGGGTTCAACACTCTCTTAGTGTTGTGACCAAGCATTCTTCAATGGAAACCTAGAACTAACACAAGAGGTTTCTCCTAGAGGAGGTGTTAGTCATATCAGGCAAAGTATTCTTACATGTTATCAAGTATAATACTTTACGACGATTGCTATCTAAATTCATCATCTTGTCATGTGTACCTTTGAATCTTGATTAATCAAACCTGGAGCCTTGTCCTCAAGAATGAGTGCTTGCTTTGCTTCCAGGTCTCTTTCACTCAAGTGACGAGTGATTTCTTCAACCTATCTTTTGTACTAAGACAATACACTAACTTGACAAAAGGCTAGGTTAGAGGATAAGCTCTATGATCAACTTTCAATCATTCTAATGATTTGATCATAGCTTCAACATGCAAAAATGATCAAGATAATTTCATAACAAATAGATGCATATTAGAATAATCACACCTGGGTTGTATCATTCCTCTGAATGTGTTGGATCTTGAGATCCTTCTGAATCTATGGAAAAATATCCCTTCTCCTACAAATACTCTTTAGGGTTTAACCATTAAACATATGTAAGTACATACCTCTAATAGCATTTGTAGGTAGTGGCTCCATCTAGTAGCTGTGGTAATCAATACAAAAAACTTTAAGGGTGATTGTAACTAGTTCTACGACTGCAACTGCAACTGGTACTGCAAATGCAACTGGTTCTGAGAATACAACTGCAACTGCAACTCAGGGTTTTATGAGGAAACCATAATTTCTCAAACTTTGAATTTTGAAATTCTGATCCAGGGGATAGATGCACTGAGCTGAGGTGAGTTAGCTGGTGCAGTCAGAATTTCGAAAATCCAACTTTTACCCCTTCAAATCTGATCTGTGGATTTCTGGACTTGTGTGGATTTATGCCATTATTATAGTTCTTTGCATTTCATTAGATAAGAGCATAATAATAACAAGATCAATGAGAAATACACATCCACAAGAGAAACAACATTTATCCTGGGAAACCCTCTAGGGGAAGAAAACCCATCAAAAACTTCCTTATCATAAATGGCTTATACAATGTTCAAGAGATAACTCAAACCAATACAGAAATTCCTCCCCAAGAGATGCGCCACCCTTCTTCTCCTCTCTCCAACTTGTAATTGCACCTTGCCTCATAAGAGAATGAGCAAGTGAAGTGTGTGTTAGAAGTGAGGCGCTAGCCTCTTATTTATATCAAACTGGCACGTGTGAAAGGTCACAATCTGGCAGGGCCGACCTCTCACTTTGGGTGGGTAAACCCGCCTTTAATTAATTCTGGGTCTTCCATTATAACTGTTGGGGCCGACTTCTTATTCTGCAC